>OY748286.1:9509019-9629658 GCA_963556515.1 Nudaria mundana
CGTACATAGAAAGAAGAAAGCGGATGCCGTTGGTGATAACTTCTTGTTGAGTTGAATTACTCTTATTAAAAACTTCAGCACATTTAACTACATCTTGTTTTTTAAACATTTTGAAAACTGCTGTTTTACCTGCTGTAAAAAGTATTAATAATTTTTTTATAGATAATTTTAAGATCTACAATTTTTGTCTAGTGTACTTTTATGATAAAACTTACCATTTTGCTGAAAATTGCAAAAAACTCATTTTATTGACCTTTGTTCTCGAATATTGTTTTTTCCATACACGGGAATGATGGGGAACTTTTAAATTTTATTTATAATTATGTTCTGAACAATTTTACTGATCTTCAGCTTGTTGGGACTTTATGCACCTTCACTTTCATTTTTTGGTCTAGATTGACCGGACTAATAGCACAATAATTTTGAATATGATTGCTTTTTGGGATCTTCAGCTTGTTGGGACTTTATGCACCTTCACTTTCATTTTTTGGTCTAGATTGACCGGACTAATAGCACAATAATTTTGAATATGATTGCTTTTATGTTCTGTGCCTATACGGCGACAGCGTATACGACGACCGCGTTGGTCTATGGTTCTGTGCGAATGTCGTGAAAGTCTAAAACACCTACAAACGATTTCATTCACACTAATTTATGGTTAGCCGAGAGGACAGGATTTCACAGGATTGAGGGTAATAAACGCGAAATTTCAATGAAATACTGTTAAATAAATTTGAGACCAAAAGTGGTACCCAAGAAGGTACACATTTATTAAGATATTCTTCTAAGTACATAGGTATAAGATTAATTTAAAACATTAAATTATGTACTACGTACTAGATTTCATTATAAACTCCACTCCAAACATTTGAATTAAAACCTACGTACGGTGTACGGTTCAACCTGTCGCCACCATTACCTATACTGTAGCGAGAAACTATCGCTAGGCACGTGTAATAGTCGAGAACCCGCTTGGTATAAAACCTAAATACAAAATCTCTCCAAAATAGCCATCTAGTACTTATAGTAACTACTTAAATCACCTATCTTAATTAATAATTCTAACATTCAATACATGTCTTCTACGAATACCTATGATATACCTACCTACTTACGTAGGTAATACCTAGGTGGTAAGAAATTATGTACCTACTAATACTTAGTCAAAAGTACATAAAATAAAAATAGAATAGGTACATAAAATAGTTTTTTTTTTCTTTTTTTTTTTTTTTTTAAAAGCCGCGGCCCGTGGCCGCTGACGCACCTACTACGTCCATTGCCGAGCACCTCCAGTAAGCACTGAAAGAATTCCCAGTGGCGCCCGACGAATATGATACCTAACCTACTTAGGTAGGTAATACCTAGGTAGTAAGAAACTATGTACCTACTAATACTTATTCAAAAGTGTACATGTCTACATAAAATAGGTAGTTTTTTTTGTTTTTTTCTTTTCTTTTTGTTTTTACTTATATTATTTTTTCTTTTTTTTTTTCTTTTTTTGAAAGCCGCGGTCCGCGGCTGCGGCCGCCCCTACGTCCATTGCCGAGCGTCTCCAGTACCTAAGCACTGAAAGAATTCCCAGTGGCGCCCGACGAATATGATATACCTACCTACTTAGGTAGGTAATACCTAGGTGGTAAGAAATTATGTAATAATACTTATTCAAAAGTGTACATGTCTACATAAAATAGGTAGTTTTTTTTTAGATTTTTTTATTAAGTATTTTTTTTTTAAAAGCAGCGGCCCTAGGCCGCGGCCGCACCTACGTCCATTGCCGTGCGTATCCAGTAAGCACTGAAAGAATTCCCAGTGGCGCCAGACGAATATGATATACCTACCCACTTAGGTAGGTAATACCTAGGTGGTAAGATATTATGTACTAATACTTATTCAAAAGTGTACATGTCTAGTAGTTTTTTTTGTGTTTTTTTTATTTTTTTTGAAAGCCGCGGCCCGTGACATCTACGCTAACAATAATTACGTGATTATATATTATATTAGTACGAGACGTATATCTTCACTAATTCTAACATTCATATTCTGTTGAAATTATTCTAAGATTATTAAAGTAGCATATTTATAAATAATAAAACACCAACAAAATACTAGGCGGATACTTGTACGACTAGATGGATTGCACGTAGAACCACAGAATAGGGAATCTACTATTTTGTATTATTTTTTATTAGGTCATCGATAAAATCATACACTTGGCAACAAAATAAAATTAACAATTCATTTGTCAACAATCACATTGTTACAACAAATTTTATTAATAGTTGATGGCAAAATGGGTCCTAATCTTTACAAATAAATTAAGAGGTAATATACCTATAAAGTAATGACCAGATATTTGAGGTTGAAAAAGGATCAGGGGTAGGTAGGTAAGTAGGTACATATGCGCTCCTGTAGATATATGACAAAAGTTAACTAAACAAAACCACCTAAAAAGAGGTTTGCAACACAATTTCGTGACACTTTAAATACTTATGTAAGGATAATGACGAAAAGGACCTACCTACTTACCTACAAAAGATCGCCGGAGGTATGTTGTCAAAAAGGTCTCGGAAAACAGCGATAGCTATTTAAAGAGTACGCAATATAAGATGTATACCGGATCTTGTTTCGACGGGCCAACTCAACTGACCAACCTTGAGTTGAAAAGCTACCGTTTCAAAGGCGTACTGCATATGTCCTCTCTTGAAACAGCCCAGATCTCCAAAACGTTTGGCAGATTCACAGTCGCTAAAAATGTTAGCAATCTCCTCAAATCTACTCTCATTGGTCATAATTTGTTTACGAAAATCTACAACAAAATGTACGAATATGTTAGTTTTAATGCAATTTGGGGAAAAACTGATCAAATCGTAGATACTTGCCTGTTACAATATTAAGCGCTTCTTCCTTTGAGCGCCTGATGTTTTCACAACGCCAAGACATCGGACGTCGGCTGTGGAAATGTTTGATAAGTATGTGGCTGCAGCGAATTTCTTCGGGTTGGGCATCCATGAGATGTCGAGACACTCTATGGTGTGGTATATCTGAAGTCGAATCCGGTAAAATGTTAGCTGAATGCGATGGACCGGCTTCGCGATAATTCGCTTCTGGTGAACGAGGAGGATGGCGTATGGGATTTCTAGCCACTAAAGTCCAACCACCGGGAACATTAGGGATTTTCACTGTTCCCTTTTTCGCCTGGGTATTCACATAAAGGACGAAGGCTGAAAATTAAAATTTATAATTTGTTATCAGCACTGATATAAAAATACCTATGCTTAGGTACCTACCTATAAATATTGATATTTATGTAGGTAAGCATAGGTATTTTTCTGTTAATTTATCTGTTTTCATAAATCTATTGAAATTTATAAAACACAGATAAATTACCAACTAAGTATTTCTAAATTCAACTGTTTGGTCCCCAATATAAAAGTTTTAGACAAATCTTCTCTGCGCTTCCTGGGGTCCCCGAGTTTATAAGACGGATTTCCAATTTTTATTGAGGAATTTTTTTTATTGATAGTCTACGTAGGTAATATCAGTATTCATTCAGCTTTCACTACACACACTGACTTTGTTTTTGTCTGTTCATGTACGTAGGTACTAGTTACCCAAATTTACACATGTCATGCTCATTGTTCAGGACAATTTTGTAAAAATGTAGAAATTTTGGGCAGACTAGACAATTTAATACAAAATGCTCTATCCACTCACTCGTACACGGGCCCAAAGCGTACCAAAATCGAATTTATACCGATTAATACCCAGTGTGTAATTCATACGCCATTGGAAATACCTTCTGCGTGCGTACCAGAGACGCCCAGCAACGGAGTTGTGAGGGGCCGCGGCATTGGGCCGCGGAAATAAAAATAAAGGAAATATTAATAACTGAGCCTGGCTCAGGGCGTCTCTACCGCACGCCTGGGTTGGCTGGGTATTCGTAGAGCCATAGACGTCAGCCTGCCACAGCATTTCTGTCGGCGGTCCATAGCACCGAAGAATAAAGTCAGGAAAATATTTTTGATTACCTATTTCCTATTTAGAAATTTAATAATTATTTAACTTAGGAAATAGGCATTACCAAGATCGTTTCTCTAACAAATACCGTTTTTTGTTTTCCGCGTCAAGCTAATCTCCCAGTCAGTCGCCTTGTGAGTTTAAACTTCCTTGTACCCATTTTTTAAATAATAATTAATACCGCTCTTCAGAAATTGCACAATAATGTTGTAGGTACGCAACGGGCGACACTTGCACCACAGAATCCACAGATGAGAATGAGAAAGTATTTTCTGTTGTCTACTAATGTGCTTGCACTTGCACTATCCTTCCTGGCCCTTGCCTGTCCTGTTCGACATAAGTGCTGCCATACGGTCACCATTGGTGACCCGTACAATAATGCCGCATAGCATCCCACGTAATAAATCCAGGAGGTGAATACATTTTGAGATGCGATACTGCCGCTTTGCTTTTATTATTGATTTTTGCTTGTACACCGTAGAGACTCCAAGGGAGGAAGGGGGAGGGAGTAGCCCCCCTGCCCGCACCTCGCTAAACCCATGGCTACGCCCATGAGCGTTATCTAGAAATTATAGTAATATGAATGAAGCTTGTATGATGTCGAGGGTTCCAGTCCTGCCGATGACATTTCAGTTTTTGTGATTTAATAATTACTATCTAAATATTTTAGAATAGTAAGAGCAATAACCTACCATAAAGTGAATGTTACGAAACAAGTAGAACTTAGTGCTGTAAGCTGATGTTTCCTACAATTAGGAAGAATGAATGAAACTTATACTTCTGGAGTAGTCTATAGGAACACAATCGAATATAATCTAGTTTTACTTGGATTCAAAGTAGGCGTAAATTGAGAGGCCATCTTGTCATGCGCACTAGGTTGTACTCACTGCAAGATTTTTGCACGATTAAAGTTACCCTTACACATATTACAATTTACAATAGCATTGACTGCTGGGTTACAGCAGTGTCGTTGCCGTCCGGTTCTGACTACCCGTAACGACTGACACAAATGTTCGTATGGCAACCGGGACCAACTGCTTAACTGGCTCTCCAGGTTATGGAGAGGTCACAGTGTCCTAAGAAATGGTCCACCCATTCTGAAAGTAATTTCTACCAAACATAATTAAAATTATAAATTTCTGGGTAGTCACTATTTAATATTTATTTAACAGTAAATATTGTTTCGGAAATGACAGGCATTCCATTTTCATAGACTACTACCCAATAAAGAAGAGAAAAAGCTAATAGGTAGGTAATATGAGACTTACCCTCTCCAGGCGATATATGCTTCTCCCAGCCTTCCGGGAGTTCCTCGTCTATCTTACAGGCCATTGTAGATTTTTCTTGGGTAACGCAACCAACGCTGTACAAAAACACGATTTGTTATTGGAAACGCCGCATTTTGAATATCAATAAATTAACATACCTAATATCGAAGTCCTAACTCACTGCCGTTAACGTATACTAA
Source organism: Nudaria mundana (assembly GCA_963556515.1). NCBI lineage: Eukaryota > Metazoa > Arthropoda > Insecta > Lepidoptera > Erebidae > Nudaria > Nudaria mundana. Next base: position 9,514,505 of record OY748286.1, read on the forward strand.
TCGTTTGCGACGTTCAGTCTGGACGACTCTAGGTAAAAAGTGTTCCGAGCTTAAATCGATTTTTCACTGAATTCCAGTGCGCATGTTTCTACAACCTATATAATATTATGTTTATCACCCCTGCCCAACATTATCACTAAATTATTGACTGAGCCTTAACTAAGGGTTACCATAAGTGAATAGTTGAACATTTCGTTCCTGGCCACCCTGTATTTAAGGCTAGACGCCACTAGTCATAGACGACGAAATGGGTGGACGGAGCGTTGGATATTGACTAACATAGCGCGAATGTGAATTATGAAAGAAACTGTGAGCAGGACGAAACATAAGATATTTTTATTAATTCTCAATTTTGAGGATGCCAATGTAATTAAAGTTTTCAATAAAGGGAATATTGTAGTTCATAAAATAACTTGTTTTTATCATTTAACAGCCAGTAACGTACTTACAATTCATTCCAAATGCGTAGGTTGTTCAACATTGTTTAGCTTATGTGAAAAAGGGTTTCACTTATTTAATATCCTTTGGGAGTTACTTTTTGGGTGTGTTAAAAGTCTTTTATATCTTAAAAATATAAAATTTAGATATAAAAAAATATAGTTAACTTTTCACATTCTACATGCAGTCGCGGCCTCTTTTATAGAACAATTAAAGAGGAAAGTTTTTACAGTACCTACATCATTTTTGCATTACTCTAACAGTTTGAACAGCGTACGCAACACAACATACACAAGGAACACCCAAACTTCGAAACAAACATTTTTATATCACAATAATATTTGATTCGTCCTGGCAATCAAGCCCAAGCTCTGGCGTCAAAACTGGATGCACTACCGACCACGCCACCAAACCTACTAAATGGATCCACAATCTCTGCGTAAACTATTTACTAAATCCTTCCCCAAGAACCACTCTAACAATTAGTTAAAACACATCCAAATTTATTGCGTAGTTTTAAAGATATAAGCATACATAGGGACGGACAGACAGCGGAAGTAACTTTATTTGATACTAGGTATGTTATGATTTACAAGAAGTTTTCGAACCTGTCGTAAGATACGCGCGTGCATTTTGTAGTACTATCAGCTCGTGCGCTAGACACTCTGTCTTTGTTAATGCAATCTGAAGAATGGAAGGAAGAATTCCATCTCATTCCCTTACGCGATCAGCAGAGCTACCTACTACGCTATCTGCGCCACAATCTGGGGGGAGGGGTGGTCAACTTTTAAGTCATGGATCAGACCGTCTTCGACTGTTTTCTCATACACACTACACAAGGAGAGCATTCATTGGGACCAACTGCACCAGAAGGCTGGCCCATCAAGCCACCCATCAATCCTGATGTTATCCTCCTGCAAACATCGATGCCGTCCACTATCACCTTGAGACGACACGGGCAGCTGTGCTGAACCCCGCCCTAATGACACCCCTACTGTATCATATCATCGAGGAGTCAGTTTCGCAATAAAGCGCTGCACGTGGATTAATTGCTCCAGGATCCAAATCTACGTGTGTGCCTAACGTTCCGACTCAGGAGGCGCTGAGACAACAAGACTATTCTACTCACTGAAGTGCTGGAAAAGCCCAGGTGCGCAGTGCCGTAGGAAAGAGGGGACGCCATGGCTTGGAATATGGCCTCCAGTGAAAGAGTATCTCGCCCAGACCTACAACGACGTCCCGGCGTTGACTCTCCCTCGCTGGGTACTCCATTAACGTGTTGAGAGTCAAGTCTTCACTGAGAAACACCTTCTCTAGGGAGATCGAATGGTACTCTCTTAGTATCCTGATGGATCACGTATTCATCGGTCCGTTTACAACAGACACGGTTTTGGCCGTCATTCCCGTCGTCATATCAGCCCATTTTTCCCAGGTATACAGTTTACTGCAGGGAGCGTTGGGTCTCCTTATGCTGGGCATCAGTGCGAAATCGAATTCATCACGAAAGTGCGGCTGAAACCCCCTTCAATTTGTCCTTCAACTAGGGAACTGGGATCCAAAGCTTCATCGTCTATCGAGTAGGAGCCTGAAATACCAACTTCATACTGATTGAGCCCTCCCGAGCATCCTTACTTCATTTAGCACTAGTGGCTATTGTAAGGGTTTAATTTTGTATGCCTTCATGGTGAGTTCTATAGGTTTCATGCAAGGAATTTTCATAATTATATACTACGTAGGTATTTCACGTCTCGAGGATAATAAATTACTCGCTTCGCTGGAGATCATGCTACGAGTCAGCGGAACGTGGACGTATCCATCGGGAGAGAGAGCGTACCCTCCCCGCTGAGTTTTAAAGTGTGCGGTGAGTGCTCCGTAGACTTCACTACGCCCAAGACCACAGACCTCCATGACCGGGCCTGATGACTGAGTATCAGGACAACTCATCGTCCTTTTTCTCACACATCGCTCACCGACGCGAGTAAAACCTGAGTTAACCCGACTCTTAAAGATGCAGAAAACATCCGAAGTTCGACCCGTGTTGCTATAAATAAGATGGTACATTATATTTATGCTTAGTACTCAATAATTCCATGTATAAATGTACTTCTGGAATAGTACCAAAATACTTTAGTTAGGAATAACAAAATAAATACCTAAAGCTATAGGGACAGACGAAAGATGTGCGAATAGGCAGGCACACACCAGACTGCCCGGCCCACCAGTGGCAGCCACCAGCAGGCCACCAGCCACGAACACGATACTTTTTTTTTAATATAAAGTTTTACTGGCAACACTGTCTTCTTGATCGTTGCGCGCTGTCACTTCACCACACCACCACCAAAGAAATGCTCATTTCAATCCAATTGAAAAATATTTTAAATCGTTAGCAATTCGTGTAAAATTTCATTGTGAACAGTGTGAGTTTTTTAATGACTATGGTGCATCAGCCTGTGGAAGTGAATTTGCATTCAAGGTGTAAATACTTTTTTTTTGTGATTTTAGGCACGCGTCAAATTATTTGCCTTGTAAGGGCGTTCATGTTTTCGTGTAAAAAATGATTGAGTTTACAATTAAAACATTGGATTCGACCAACCACAGCTTCTCTGTCGAAGATGAGGTAAGTCCTTACTATTTTATTTTTAGATATCTATATTTTCAGAAACCACCTAGTTCTAATCTTACGTCTATCGATTGCTGCTTTGCAATTTTAATCTTCTTGCGTCAGATATAGACGCAAAGCACTGAGTGTATATAAATATTTATCGATAGTTACATACCAATTTTCACAGTTAACTATTTCAAGGCTAAGCAATCAATACCATGAGCGAGTCGTAGGTATATGGGTAGGTATTTGATTTCGCAGGTGCGCACAGCGAACGTCAGCGCAGCTTTCTTTGTCTCAAAAATTATTTGACAAATTGTGTGGGTATCAATCGAAAAATCCACACTTTCAACAAGATTCCAATATGCAACATCATATTATATTATTAATTATTCATGTTTTTGATATGCCACCCCTTTTGCCACCACCTTTTTTTTTTAATTCGGGGTCTATGGCCGCGACAGCTCTCCGTCCGTTGCCGGGCGTCTCAGGCTCGCAAGCAAGAGGTATTTCCAGAGATATGCCACCTCTAGTTTATTATTGATGCTATAGGATTATTATTATTATTATTTTCAACGGGGATGCCGGTAACCGGACGGACGATCCACACGCGACGTTTGCGGGCTATTTCGTCCATTTCCCCAGTTCTCCCCTTAGGGAGAGTGTGGTTGATCCAGCTCACGGCCCCCCGTCGAACCTTCCCATGCCCTTTATAAATCTTATCATCTGTTCCACATTCAGATTGCTTATGTCTTCTTCGTTCAGTCTGTCCGACCCCAGGATTTCCCATCTGATCCGTGAGTACATGGGGCATTCAGCTAGCAGGTGGAAGCTTGTTTCTTCGCTGTCCATGCACTCCGAGCATTTGGGGTCGGTTTTTACTCCTATCTCTATCAGATGTCTGTTCAGTTGACAGTGTCCAGTAATCACTTCTATGGCGATAATGTTAATGTTTCCCCTTTCGAGTTTCATGAAATTACTCGTCCTTTTCTTGTCCATTCCCTTGATGAAGATTTTCGACTGTCTCATTCCAGTCGAGGTCCTCCATCTTTGGTTGGTTTCTAATATTGTTTTGTGACTGATTACTCCTTTGTTTCATTTCATTTTCTATATGCTATAGGATACAGCACTAATGAAGTATAATGCTATTTATAAAACAAGTGTTGGTTTCGTTGGTATGTGTTGGTAGCTATGAATAATATTCCTCTCACACCCCATAATAACCATATTTAATAAATTGCATTTGAATGTGGTGTATGGATTTACTCACTGCATATTCAAAACATTCAACAAGGATATAACAGTCTAAAACAGTAATGTATCACCTGCCATTTTGTTTTGCAGTAGCCCTATGAATGTGCAAAAGTGGCCTGATTTAATTATTACACTACTAAGATCACGAAATATGTAATTAGTACAATGGGATTTATATCTATAGGTAGATTTATATATGTAAGTGCTATTTACAATAAGTAGCTACTAATTGTATAATTCAAAATGAAACCATAGTCTCAATCACTCTGTCTGGATTTGAGATATTGATAGTAAAACTGTCACCAAACACATACAGATTCTTTTCTCTTCATTGCAAACGTTCATACATCGTACCACAATCAAAATATACAGAGACTAGATTATCACACCTTACAATACATAATCCACAAAAAATGTCCATCAGCTTGTATACCTTAGCATATTTTGCAAAATCTGGTTAAGTAAAGAAATATCAGTTGTTTTCAAAAAAGCTTATTTTGTACTCATTCTAAGAAAGCCAACAGTCACCAATTCTAAAATTTAAATTTATAATTTAATTTAAATTAACTATCCTGGTACTCTGATGGAGTGTGAAGTAAAGTACATGAATTACTGGATCTAGCCATGAGTACCTTATCTATTGATATTAGATTTATGTGAAACTAAGCTCACGGGAGGGGTTTCTATGTCTACACCTGGTTTCCATTGTTACCGTCAAGATAAGCATGCAAATGGTAGGGGGCGGGGTGTGCTCTTCTCGTCAGAGAAAATCTGCCACACATTTTGCAAATTCCTACGATCAAGAACATTAAAGCTATTGGTATTACCTCTAATCTGCTATTTAGCGTTGGAAATCGCGTTATCTTAATGGGTGATTTAAACCTGAATCACCATTATTGGCACAGTTCGCGCGTCAATACCCGTAGTAGTACTCTTTTGAACCACATGTTGTGACACGGTTATGCAATTCACTCTTCCACTATACCCACTCAGGTCAACTACTGCCACAACTCCCGATATCGTTCTTTGTCTTTATGTACCTAGTTTAAACAAAATCAAAGCCCTTCCAATTTTGTCTACGAACCATTTACTGTTGTTGTTTCAACTTCTAGGTTTTATACATTTGATAAAAGTAACTGGCATGGATTCTGCTCATAGCTAAATGCCTATATTACCCTGAGTAGTCGGGTCTTCAACAAAGAAAGGGATATCGATGAGGCTGTCGACCACCACAACATTCTATCACCTTAGCACGAAATATTAACATGTCCTGGGGCCAAGACTTTACTACTAATGCAAGAAAATGCTTACAGATTGGTTGCGAAATCTAAATTATGTTTACACTTAAAATTTATTTCTAATTTTAAGTTCAAGTTAATTTACATACTTAGTTATAATATTTAAACATAGGTCTCTTATGATAACTCATATTTTAAACTTTTGTATATTGTATAATTTACTGAACATTGCATTTTTCTGAATACTCGGTCGTGTGGTTTCTGGTGATCTATAAATACAGATACATTCTGTTGTATCTACAAGTTTAGGCACCAGTCTCACAATTAAATAAAAAAATATGCATTATATTTTAGTATGTAACAGCAAAAGACGGGCGCTCATAGGCGAAAGAGTAGGTACCCCAGCACAGTAGTGCAGCGTGGAGGGAGTACCAGTACCAGTACTTACATATCTGGCGGCTTCAGAAGGACACTACAGAAGAAAATGTACAAAAGTACCTATGTTAAGGACGTATTGTTCAATGGAAAAGAGGTACTAACTAAGGTGGAAAAACTTAAACATAAAACGGAGAGGGACTATGTGTCGTTTATAATCGGAGTGCCTGAGAGCCGATATTATGATATATTATGTAAACCAGAAATTTGGGCTGTAAATATTGAGTTTTGTGAGTGGGTGTGGTTTCGTCGATCACCTAACAAACCCATCTAAAGCACGTAAAGAAGTCGAGATATTCTACCAGAATGTGAGTATCATATAGTATATAACTGGGTGCAGTCCATCTATAAATGACGCCGAGATGATACCGGCTGTACCGGCTGTACTATAATACGCTGTGACAGCGGACGGCTGGAAGCAGGGAGGCGCGTGTCTAGTGGCCGCACTGTGGTTTGAACTACGACGATTGCCCGTTCCTAATGGCGTGAATATAGATGCGCATGCATTTGAGCTAGTAAGTGCTACAGTTTACAAACAGAACCGGTTCCTGTTTCTTTTATGCATTGTTTATATCCCACATAGTAATGACGACAAATATTTATTGTTATGTAAAATCATCGAGGATTTATGTCAAAAGTACAATTAAATATTAATGATAGGCGATTTTAATCTATATTCTTGCTCAGTGAATGTTAATAACTATTTTGAATAGTTCTTGGCATAGGTACTGTGGATTTACTCAAGGTAATAACGTAGTTAACAAAAATGATAGGCTGTTAGATCTTGTGTTGTGTACATTCGCGGAAAGCGGGGAGAGGAGAGTGCGACTGGCGGCGACGCCGCTCGTGCCGATAGACGGGCACCACCCGCCGCTCGAGGTTTTAGTGAAGTTAAGTGGCTACCGCCATCTCGACCGGAATGATTTTTCCGCTCATGACAACAGAACCATCGCGGATTCGGTTTATCTGAATTTCCTGCAAAACTACAAGTCCAATGGAAAAAATTTAAATGGCAAAGTTGTAGTAGATAGTGAAAATATCTACAACTGTTGTATTTACCCTTTTTTCACATAACCTCAAAATTTATGTGAAAAATTAAAAAACAAGTCTTTGTTTTTTTTTATTTATTTATAGAGCTTTATGCACAAACAAATGTACAAAGACAGACTTAACGCCGGAGGCATTTTCTGTCTGTCGTCAAAACTTGTAAAAGTTAACAGGTTGCGATTTTATTAAAAAAACTGATTTTATTGTGCCTTTAATAATTTTAAGTAACCGTTTATTTGTCTAATTAAGAAAAAAATAAGAATATTTGTTTATTTTAGTGATTTTTCCTTGATTTGACCTCATTTTTTGATTGTAGTAAATTTTATTCTAATAAATATAGGTTAGTAGTACATGTTGATTATAAAAACGAATAAATGTTCCTATCTTACTTGATTTAAATGTTTTTCTAATAAAAATATATTGATGATTATAATCAAAGATCTTATATACAATGGATTTCGGATCATCGCTCAAAAGTGTCCGAACTAAAAGAGAAACAAAACGCTAAAAGAGACTCAATCGCGCGCCTGTCTTGATTTTGACAACTGAACGACAACACGTTGCACAATGCTGTACTGTATTGTAAAAACGTGTAAAAACTACGAAAAAAAAAGCAAATTGAAGGTGTATCATATTTTCAGTAAATAAACTTTTGTTTTATCATTTGCAATATATTATTTCACTTAAAATACAGTATTTCGTCGATAATAAATTAAAAGACAAAAGTAAATATTGCAATCCAGTCCGATACTGAAGTATCTATCTGTCTCTTTCGAATTCATCCCAAGCTCAGTAAAAAGAAAGAGACCATTTCATTTTCACTGAATAATGTACTAACAAAATGACCATTCAGATTTATTCGGATTACCGATAGCGATGAAACTATTTGGACCAAAGATTATAGTGGAGACTCCTTGGCTCTTTATGATTTTTTTTTGTTATATGAACCAACATCTATTTCAGTTTTCCTCGGGATCCAGTACGCTGTGCACAATGGAAAAATATTATTGCCCTAGCACGGCGAGAAGAATATTTTGATCCAAAAAAATAACAATCATGTTTGTTCGGCTCATTTTATGGACATAACAAAAAGAGGTCCGATCTTTATGAAACTTGTACAATAATCCCTTGATTGAATACAGTTTTTTCTTTTGATTGGCATGGAGGAGATAAGCCCAAAATGTTTTTAATTTTCACAGGGTTTCATTGTTTTGTCATAAATATAATTACATAATTACACATGTCATTTTATTTCGTGTATGTACCTGTTATTTTTTTTATTTGGATACTCGGTAATGTATTCCCACGGGAATCGGGGCCTAGATAACTATATCTCGCGGGCGGAGTCACGGTGATCGAATCCCAAAAATTAACCATAAAGATAAAAATAAATTAATGACGCGCAGTTTTAGCAACTAATTCAGTCACTTGAAACACGGCTATCTTATTGTAGACGTAGCGAAATAGCGTTATGAAAATAGTAATGAAAGCGGAAGAACTTTGACACCCGCAGGAAGTTTGGCATTTATAATATTATAATTAGTTAAATTCATTAATTCCCTTTTCTTTATTCATACACTACAGTTACTTATTATGAAACTGACTCGAAAAAAATACTGAAGGGTTTCGATATTTAAAATACTTTCTACGTATCTTTGTCAGTCGTTAATTAGTTTTTCAGTTTATTTCGTCTAATATAAACAAATAATTACAGTTTATAAGATTATGGAATTTATTATAGTCTTACATTAATTATTATGTAGGTACCATGGTACATGGTACATGGCATGGAATCCTTAAAAGACTAACAAAATAAACCTACTCCATTGTTTCTATGTTCACGTAGCTCAAGTAGAAGCTGCATAAGGTGAATTAGTCAGGCGAACAGATAGAGGCTACGTAATGCGATAAATTTGTGCAAACAAAAGTGAACAGTATTCCGTTGAATCAAGGTTTAAATTTTAATATGAAATTTGTTTATATCTATGTATGCCTATGTATAATGATAGGTCGACTCGGGACATTATTTTCTTGGTATTTGTTCTAGATCCATCGTCCATTATATATAATGTCTTTGATTATAATCTATCTTTCATTTGTGCCATTATAATAATTTAATCCTAGTAAAATCTCCAAACAACCTCAGCGGTCACCACGACCCCCGTTACGTGGTAGTGTTACTCAAAAACATGTTAGGCAGCTAAGGGTTAAATCATACATACTATCTGAAATACTTAAAAAAAATACATACCATCAATAAACTACATATATAACATAACATAGATAATTATATACATATTATGTAATACTTACATATACATACATACATAAAGCCATTATACTAAACAATAAACTTACTTCCAACTATTGCTTCCAATGCTACTGCTACAGCTCTGTCAGTAGATTGAGATAGTGGTATTTTTTCTTAAAACTATAACGGGTAGTGGACATCCTAATATCCAGAGAAAGGGCATTCCAAAGAAGGACAGACTGGACAAAGAACGAAGAGTGAACAAGACTAGATGTATGACTAGGGCACAAAAGAAGCTGATTGTCAGCAGACCGCAAATTGCGACTGTGATTGGCGCACAAATACTGGACAGCTTATTGAGGAGGTTTGCATTCATGTCGAAGTAACACACATCACCATAATCAATGACAGGAAAGAAATAGTAAAGTCTGCACCAGCGTTATCTTGGTTGTGGTGGATGTTAAGGTCTCTGTACCCCCTGAGAACACTGTTACCGTGTTCTCAGGGGGTACAGAGACCTTAACATCCCCGTATCCCATTGGCTTACATATGCTACTTGAGGACTCCAACTTAGGGTTGAATCGATGCGCAAGCCCATTCTTAATTTTCAATCAATAAATCTCACATCCAAACTTCGACTGTTTCAAAAACATTGTGGGTTTTTGTTCGTTGAAATCTTTCATCAACTTTGTCATATTATCTTCCGTTTCCAATTAGTTCCATTCTACTATATTTATTTGTTTTCATAAATTATCTACCCTGGACTATATGGGATTTAGAAAAATAAAAGATACAAGTGTCAATACAAAAGTTAACTGTCATAAGTACTCTTAAGTCATAACTAACAAACTACATATAAACAAATACTTAATGAATTATGAAAAACTGTTCATAAAATTAAAACTATTCTGCACTGATCTAAAGAAGAATCACGTAAATCGGATTATAAATCCCGGCGTAAACGGTAAAAATTATATAAAAAAATATGTACTGATTTAATTGAGAACCTCTCCTCCTGAAGTTGGTTAAAACCTACAATTTTTTTGTACTACCTGTCCTTTTGTTTGACCCTTTATGGGACAGTTCGTGTGATATTTACTAGCTCATTTGCCTTGGTTTGCCTGTAGGGGGTGGTTTCATATCAAACCATTACCGTATAGGGAATAGGCCAACCATATTAATTTTGTTATGGTTCGTCAGCTATTGCATAAAGCAGGTCTACAAAAACTGGAATGTCCACTACATTTCAGTTTGTCCTTGATTTGTGTCATGCTCCTAAACCACAATTAACAAATAAAACACTAATGTTTAAATATTTATTTTCACAGACCACAGTACAACAACTCAAAGAGAAGGTTATGGAGCAGATGGGGATAGAGGTAAATTTGCAGAGGCTTATCTTTTGCGGCAGGGTAATGCAAGATGAGAAAAAGCTGTCTGAATATGGTAAGCACATTTCTTATTTTTCATGGATTAGGATCCCAAGTCAACCTCACCTTCAAATCGTGCACTAGCTGATCAACAGACGAGGCTTTGACAAACATAAAAGCTCCCGATATGTGTCAATAGGTTCGCCACCTATTACGGGACCAACTATGTTACTGGCGATAAGTGGGCGTATAACATGCCTCTGCATACCGCTTCGAGAAAACAGGCGTGATTTTATGTACTAGGTATGTGGATATAAACTGAAACTCACTTCATCATTCACCGAGCCTTTTCCCAACTAAAGTTGGGGTCGGCTTTCCAGTCTAACTGCGATTCGGCTGAACATCGATATTTTCCGTGAAGCGACTGCCAACTCCCACAACCCATGGGCGACATCGAAGTTCTGTAGTTAGACCAGTCGGATTTTTGATTTAGGGCTCCAACTACCCCTAACGACTGCCATAGATGTTTGTATGACGACCGGGACCGACGGCTTAACGTGCTCTCCGAGGCACGGAGGGGTTTCAGTGTCACAGGTCAAACTGAAACTCACTTATTATTGTTAAATTATTATTATTATGATATTTTTAGGTATGGGTACTTTGAGATTATGTGGCACCTTTAACTAGTATTTGACTTTATTGTGAATAACAGAGATCCATAATTTGTAAGTTTACTTGATCCACACATGGTCACGTACTGCCCTTGCTCTCTTTTTATTGTTGTAACAGAATCATTGTATTTACTGGCGAATAAAAAGAGTGGCCGTGAGTTTTTCTTGCCAGGTTCTTTCCTCACAGGCTCTACCTATTGCCTCGCGAATCTGGCGGTAAATGTAAATGTAGAAGCATTTTCTTTTTTGACGTTCATAAGTGTTACTTTGTGACCTACATGAATAAAGATATTTTGATTTCATTTTGTAAGTGACCGCCAATGCTTCAGACACCCATCAGACGTTTTTCAATATGTAGCGTGTTTGATAAAAATAATAACATCCATTCAAGAAATAATAATGTGATGACGTAGAGCATTAGCAATACAATTTTATTTATACAGTAAACTGTTTGTGTTATATTTATGTCATTGAATGCTAAACCTATGTGTGTACAGATGTTCACGGCAAGGTCGTACATCTTGTACAGCGAGCTCCACCGTGCAGCGAGACTCGTGGCGACAGATCTAATCCTAACGGTGTCGGCTCCAATAACGAACCCAATGCTAATTCGCAACAACAGATGAGGAGGATGATGGTAACATTAACTATTAAATTGTTAAGTATGTATATTAATAAACTGATGGACACATAAATTGCATCGAAGAATAAGACGAATTTGAGCTTATTTTAACCAAGTAACCAACTTTTTGGTTGAAGATGCGCGATAATTATTGTATTACCAGGAGGCCGGTTTATATTAACTTTCACCTTCTCGAACGTAGGGTTAACCGGTAAGTTAAGAACGGAAGTTGAATGAGTTGACAGTTATGAACCACTGTCATTCGTTAATAATAGCGTTAGTAATAGCGCTGCCAGGCCTATGTCACTCGCCTAACAATCGCTAAAAAATGGGTGCGTCTCATAAGGTATAAACTCATTTGGTCTAATTTCATTTTACTCCTTGGCTCCCGTATGAGCGCCGAGACTGACGGCCAACAACGCTGCCATTTTACACAGATCGCTGAGGACCTTGGCCGTCAGGACAATAAGAGGGTACCGCACGATCTCTCTAGAGGCTGCATGTCTCCTAGCCACGACCCCTCCATGGGACCTGGAAGCGAGAGCCCTTGCGTCCCACACAGACGTGGAGTTGTCACTGCGCAAAATGATGGCGACTTGTTTAGCATGGCGACCGAGCAAACTTCACACTGTTAACGTTGCGTTGCACGCGAAATGTAACTACAATAGGGTTTATTATTTTTGTGGCGCGATATTCAAATCGTGACAGAGGACTGTTCAAAAATTTATGGACAAAACTCGAACACTAGTTTTTAGTACTAAAAAAATCTCTAAAATTATAATTGTTTTTTGTTCACGTGCATTTAATATTCTTTATGTATATAGAGTTATAAGATTTTTTAAAAAACAGTTGGCATATCGCGTCTGGGTCAGGGCTCGGGCGGCACGTGACCCGAACGTGAACCGCCTCAAAGCAGCGTACAATAGGGCCACTAGGTTCAGCAAGAGGGCCTTCAAGAGAGCGGATGCCCAGCGCGTCGCGCGGCTTGGTCAGGAGCTCACATCCCATCCCACGGGCAGCCGTGGATACTGGCAACTGGCCAAAGCCGTACAGTCAAATTTTTGTCAACCCTCGCTGCCACCACTGCGTTTTCCTGATGGATCACTGGCTCACAAAGCCCAAGAGAAGGCGGACATGCTCGCATACCTCTTTGCGGCTAATTCCCGGGTCGATGACTGTGGCCTGCAGCCCCCCGCCATCGCCAACTGTGGCCACACTATGCCTGATATTGTTATCAGGCAATGTGATGTACGGGCAGTGCTGCGGTCACTCGACACGCGGAAAGCCAGTGGCCCTGACGGCATTCCGGCGGTGGTGCTACGAAAATGTGCTGCTGAGTTGTCTCCAGTATTAACGCGTCTGTACCGCCTGTCATACTCTACAGGCCTCGTGCCGGAGGCCTGGAAGGAGGCGAACGTACAACCGATCCCCAAGAAAGAGGATCGATCCGATCCAGGCAACTATCGACCCATAGCTGTCACCTCAGTCGTTTGCAAGGTGCTCGAGCTTCTTATCAATAAGCAGCTCATGCGATACCTGGAGGATCACTCGCTAATCAATGATCGGCAATATGGCTTCAGGCCAAAACGATCAACGGGTGACCTCCTGGCATTCGTCACGCGTCACGGTCCTCTGCGGTGGCCAGGCTTCTCGCTTCTTGCAAGTGAATGCCGGGGTACCGCAGGGGTCCGTACTGTCACCAACTCTCTTTCTTCTGCATATCAATGATATGCTTTCCCTCGGGAACATTCATTGCTATGCAGATGACAGTACACTGCACGGGAGTTACTCGGTTCGTCCGACGGCGGGGCGATCTGTGATAGAGGAGGAGAGACGACATCTCGTCGGTGATCTCGACCGAAACCTCGACAGTATCTCCCAATGGGGTGCCGAGAACTTGGTCGAGTTCAATGCCCACAAAACACAGGCGTGTGCATTTACAGCGAAAAAATCCTTCCCCTACCCACTCTTCAGAATGCAATATTACCAATGAAGGACAATCTAGACATCCTTGTCATAGACGTTCGTCGAGAGCTCAATAACACAAAATACATTGAGAGATGTATTGGGCTAGCTTCGCGGAAACTAGGAATACTGAACAAGGTAAAGCGATTCTTTACACCGCACCAGAGGTGTCTGCTGTACAAAACGCAGATTAGACCCTGCGTTGAATACTGCTCTCACCTCTGGGACGGCTCCGCGAAGTATTTGCTGGACGCGCTGTTCGCATTATAGACTGTCCGGAGGTAACGGGAAGCCTTGAGCCGCTAGCCCAGCGCCGAACAATTGCTTCCTTGGCCGCGTTCTACCGTATTTACCGCGGCGAGTGTTCTGAAGAGCTCTTCAACCTGATCCCACCCTCTCCCTTCCGATCCCGAACAACACGTGCCGGGCAGAGATGTCACCCTCATACCGTGGAAACCGTCTTCGCGAGAACCGAGCGTTTTAAACGATCGTTTCTCTGCCGAACGATGGTGGCTTGGAACGCCCTGCCTGCGCACGTGTTTCCTCCAACATATAACCCTGGGCTCTTTAAGCGAAGCGTGAAGAGGCACATTACTGGGTCGTCAAGTTGAGGGCCACTCTCTATAGTATTCCTGTGTACTGTGAGAGTCGCCCTCAATTGCCAGACGTCGCCTCAGCTTACCCTCAGGCATGTGGTGTCAATTTGTCGATCTAAATATAAAAAAAAAAAAAAATATTTTGTTGTTATATCATCAATTACTTAACCCAAAAAAATACGTGACGTCAACTTGAAGTTGTAAGTCAGTAATGATTGTCTCTTGTTTGTGATACGGTATTGACCATAGAGTTGATATTGAGGCATTAACGTCATAATTATTGGTCAAATTATGCTGGTACTTTCCTGACAACCCTAATGTTCGAATTATGTTCTCTATAAACAAAAGAATGTGTTGTAATTAACGTGGGAGTGTAAGTTCTGTATGTAAGTACTAGTCCCTATTCTGTGGCGCTGCCATCGACAATATTACTAAATCGACTACCAAGTCTCTGACGCGATAAATTTGTTTTATTGCTCTTCTTCCGTTATTAAACTTTGTTTTTAATTACTTAAGTCAGTCTCCAATATTTTATTTAAGTTAATCTAAAAACTTTGCATGATTATTAAAAACTAGGAGTCACCCGCGACTTCGTCCGCGCGGTGTTTTGGAACATACAGTATACGGACTTGGACTTCAGCTAAGCTGTGATGACCTGCACTATCCCATTTATTTTTCCCATTCCCGTCGCGTTGTCCATAATATCATCTAGCTTCGCAAAGCATTACTTGAGAACGAATTTGATTTCTATAAAATATGTTACAGTGAGTTAACCTTTAAAGATAGATATATGCTACCGCGGACTTTTTTTTAGAACTCGAGAAACAATTCTTTAGCACATTATTTTAACACCCAAGTTCTCAAAAAAAATTTCCCGTTTTTAAAACATATTTCACTGCTGCTTCGCTCCTATTAATCGTAGCGTGATTTTATATAACCTATAGCCTTCTTCGATAAATAGACTACTTAACGCCGAAAGAATTTTTAAAATCGAACCAGCACGTCCTGAGATTAGCGCCTTCAAACAAACAAACTCTTCAGCTTTATAATATAGCTATATTATATAGCTGATCGCCGCAGCTCCGCCCGCGTGCTTTAGTTTACTCGTTCCTGGTTCCCGTGGGAACACATTACCGGGATAAAAAGTAGCCTATGTTACTCAGGCAGGGCGAATGTAATAGCTTTCCAACGGTGAAAGAATTTATGAAATCGGCACAGTAGTTTTTGAGTTTATTCATTACAAACATACACTAATTTTAAAGTAATCCTAGTGATGCAATTTATAAGTCCACCAGTTTAAACCTATCGTGAAATTTGTTTTTACTTTACCTACTATAATTCATAATTATGTAGCTCCAGCCTGAACCATTAGGCCGTTCGCTTTCGTACCGACGGTGTATTTTATAGACTGACGAGGAAGCTAGCTCATTGACATAACTTTTCCAGGGCCGAAATAAGGAATGAAAAACCGCCAAAAATCATTTTTCTTTTGACAGATGGCATTTTCTTGAATTTTCATCAATTGTAGTTAAAATGGACCCTTATCATGGAGCATAAACGGCATACACTCATGAAGATTTAAAAAAGATACATATTTAAGACAAAATTTTACATGTAAATTTAGTATTACCGCCCCTGAATGGTCAATTTATTGTGTAAGGTATTTGTGTTGATTCTTATGTGTGATAACATCTTTGGAGGGTGTGGATGCACAGCCGGACTTTCAGGACCAAGTGCAACAAATTACGATGACACCGACCGCAGGACGACTTGAGTTTATCAGGAGGATGATTACTGATATTAGAACAGCTATCGAGACCCTTACCGAAGACGATGACGGCGAGGTAACACTTTTTTATTCGCAGTTAGGGTAAAATTACCACTCAATACTTTAGCCACCAGTGTGGCCTCTGACAAGGAGTTGTATCGGATGTTATCCCGCATCTTTGGGGGTAGGGTTTTATCCAGTATTGGTAAGCGAAGGCGTGCGTGATCTGAGACCCCATGAGCACGCAACCCTCCTGGCCAGCTTCTGTAAGGACGGTGGGTTACCAGCCCGGCGCCGCCGCCCGCCGTCCCGATCTTGGACTTCCACGATACGGACTTCGGTAGTCCTGCGAGAAGTGAAGTCCTAGGCGCCCTCGCCGTTCACTTCATAACTTAGCGGGGAGGGTATACTCCTTCACCCTCTCAACCACCTTCGCGAGTATAACCTGCTCACAGAAGAATACGGCCACGGTCCATTTCCCCTCTAGAGAGCATGGCTCGTATTATGGGATCTAGCGAGAGAGTAATATTTACGCCTAGACCTATTATACCACGAAGTCCCGACGGCCCCGACGCTGTCGTGTCCTCACGATAAATGCGGTGATAGGAAGTATTTGATATATGATTGGATAATTTTTGGAATCTATATATTTAATACGACAATTTGTCTGTCCGTCTGTCCGTCGCGTTTTTCAATTATAATTAATAATACATATAATAATATATATACATTTGCATGAAATATAAAAATATTTTTTTTTTTATATTTGAGGCGATACAAAGTTCGCCGTGATAACTAGTATTGTGTATCCGTCGAGACCGACGCGACGGATAAACAATATTAAAAAAGATTGTATGATGCAGATGGCTCACGTCAAGCAGACAAACCTAGTTTTAATAGCCATTTCACAAAATGAGCGCCGTACTAAGCGGTGCCCACTTGTGATCGTAATTTCGATTGAAGTTATATCAATATTTTGACAAAGTATATGCAAGAATTTCCTATATTACTGCTGAAATCGGTTCTCTAATGAACGTAGTTTATTTTGGAATAATTTTATTTTTGTAATTACTGTGTATTTAAACCAAAAATCACGATCATTTTGCGATCAAAAATTGGCCGAATGGTTTATTTCTTGACTAAATAATTGTAATACAATTCAATCATCTGTTACATTAAATGACGATTAAAATATATATCCAATGCTTTATGTATTTTTTTTAAACTCAATTTATAAGTATTTTTGATTGAAATACGACTCTGAAATAAACTCTGCGCCCGTTTTTCAATAAAATGCTTGTGGGAAATTGATTACTATAGATCAAATAAGTTATTTTTGTAAATGTGTTACATTAAACGTCAACACGAAAGCTTGGCCCTTTTTTGCGCATATTCAATAACTTCTAGTTATTACACACTATGGTAATTTAGGAGCTCAAAATATTAGAAATTCGTGCGAAAACTTGAAATGGCTCTTAAGATAGGATATTTCATCTCGAATGTAATTGGAACAATATTCACGATAATATTACTTACATGAAAAGTTCTAAGTAGACTATTGAGCGGAGCGAAGCGTAGCTCAATCTTAGACGACAAGTGTAAATCGTTTGTGTGCCAACTCCTCCGAAACGGCTCGACCGATTTTGACTAAATTTGGCATGCTGGTCGCGACATACCCGGGAGTGCATATCTCTGAAATCATGAAAATAGAGCATAAAAAAAAATTAAGTAAATTTGCCCCGCTCAACATTTGCAATTAGTAACATGCATTGCATACCTAGTATTATACCTACCTACAAAGCGAGTATATCTAGAACATCTAGGACATCATTATTGTGTATGCAAATGTCAGGGGTAGACGTGTATGATAGGGAACGTATATAGGGTAGCTATTTGTTTGCCTCAATGCAAATCTAGTTCTAAAAAATGGTTATTATGGTAAAACCTGGAAATACTTTAAAAGGGATAACCTTAACGCTGTCAGAAGAGTACAGATTATACGCGATAGAAAGAGATGCAAGATGAGATGATCACCAACATAAATATTATCTAACATAGCGCATTCGAAGCTGCGGCAGGTACACTGCACCAACTATCCGGCTCTTACCCTATAGTAGATTTTAGGTACCTATCCAATAGAGTAACTCTGGTTAACAATTTTTTGATTGTGTTAACAACTTACAAAAAGAAATCGGATAATCTTTTAATTTCTTTGCGGGGATATAAGGAGTGGCAGTGTAGTCTGTTAAAATATAGGTAGGTTGGATAGAATCAGGCGTTACTTGGCGAAAATCCATGACAAAACAATGGTAAGTAAAATGTTTTTAAGAAAAAACCTTTTAAATTTATATAATAGCATTAATTTTTCGCAGAATTAAAAGGACAACAAAACGTCGACAATTGTTTCGCCTCTAAACGAGGCATTATCAAGACTGTCTCAGAGAGAACAGTGCTGTTCTCTCTGAGACTCTCTGACGTTTTGTTGTCCTTTTAATTCTGCGAAAAATTAATGCTATTATATAAATTTAAAAGGTTTTTTCTTAAAAACATTTTACTTACCATTGTTTTATATAGGTAGGTATTTAAGACTCCTTTAATAAATAAAATTCAAATGCAGTTACTGTTTATTTGCTAGGAGGATGTCCCCTACTATATGTACAGTGAATCACATGTAAGTAAATAATATTCGCATGTATAAGCATGTTAAATGTTTTGATACCCCTTCTCAATGCATAATTTGCTTTTGCGGTGCCTACATGGTAAGCGCTTTCGTTATGTATGAGATTGACGACAGTAAGTATAGGCGTAAACGCATGATAGAGAAAGACATCAGCAATGCATTGCGGTAATGTTATATGTCCAATATTATAACTGTAGCAGAAGTAACTAAGTATGTGTGTAGGTTGTAGTAGGCACGTACTACGTCTAATTTTAAAATTAATTAAAAATTACTCCTTTCCGAACAAATCTCAATTTACCCGTTTCTCCACACTTTGGAGCCCTGGGAATCACTTACTTGTACAACTCCGTCTCCAGCATTCGTTATACTGGGTTTGTTTAGTATTTTTATACGGTTGTACCTCTGCTATAGAACATAATTATTTATGAATGCTATTGTTGTAAGTAGAATATGTGCCTACTGTAGGAAAATAGAAGTGCACCAGCTAGCAGTGACGTTCCCGTAGAAACTTTGGATAATGAACATATTGTTGGTGCGACTCAAGAAGAACCGGTAATGTATTTTTCGAGTTTATTTCGTTTATTACATTCCAGTGTGCGTAGTAGGGAGGATCGACTTTGTTTTGTACCAGGTATCGTAAACTTCTTAGTACAACGATTATTTCCATTTTAGCGCTCGGGATATCGGTTTATATCGTGAAGTTTCGTTTTTAACATAGAGTATATGACTTCCTAGAATTGGGACTCACAGAGCCGTCGCCTCCTTCCCTGAGGAGGTGATGGCGGCAACGAGAGAGACGACGGACGGCATATGATTGATATATATATGATTGATAGGGCCGTGGGCGGTGGGTCGGGGGGCCCACTCAGTCCGACGCCCCTATATATATATACCTATGCCC
Source organism: Nudaria mundana (assembly GCA_963556515.1). Lineage (NCBI taxonomy): Eukaryota > Metazoa > Arthropoda > Insecta > Lepidoptera > Erebidae > Nudaria > Nudaria mundana. Next base: position 9,534,343 of record OY748286.1, read on the forward strand.
GTCGTGACATACGAATAGGTAATACTAGCAACCCTTAGCGCAAACTGCGCAAGTAATTTTTTTTTTTTACTTTTTGTCAAATTTCTAATCTTATCGCACCACTTGAGACCACGACCTTTCCAACGGTGTGCCACACTTGACTGTGCGACTCTTAGTTTAGGAGGAGAAGCGGCTTCACTGGCGTATTATATATATAGATTCTCTGCGATCCTCCGCGGTACGTACACATGGCCCGTATCTCGCCAAAACTTTAGTTTACTATTTGTATTAAATTAAAATGTGCTTAAAGGGTGCGATTAATACTATTAGCCTAGAGTAAAATAAAATAATAGTAGAAGGAAACCCACTGGAAAAAGATGAGAAAACAACAAAAGTAAATATCAAACACACTATAATTTGTTTGATTAAAAATTTATTAATTATTTGAACTGATTTTGACTTCAATTTTCAATCGAAACTTTTGTTTGTTAAAATCTCTACTTTCTGAAGTGTAATTAAAACTCCCGTTCCCGTTTTCCTTTTATCATTTGGGTACGGAGCCTTAAAAGTGTAAATCCTAAAGTTTTAGATCTTTTTGTTACTTACTACTTTGCCATTGACCCTTCTTCCATGGCATGAGACTTGTAGACTTTAAAAACGCACCCCCCGCCAGTTCTCAACCTCAGATCGCTTGTAATAAATTTTCATTTTATTTTTGTTATATTCTTTTCCTTGGGTTTCATCATACTATTTCTATAATTTACTATTTTATATAACTAATGGAGTGGCGAGATCTGTAATTAGTTGTGTAATGATAATTTAAAAGCGCACCGTTACGCAACGCAACACATTGTAAAATTATTTGCAGGGTTAATTTGACAATAAGTATTTATATTGGGGAGGTCATTGACATTATGATTTTCACTACGTTTAATGATACAAATAAAAACTTGACACTTGTACATACATGAACTGTGGCGCCAATCTAGGCCTAAAAGTTGGTTAATCGAAAATAAAACGCCATGCAATTAATATTCTACTAAACTGTAATTGGTCAAAAAGTCGGTATATACGTAGGTCACACTGTAAGTTTTGCGTAACTTAAAAAAACAACATGTTAAAACCAAAATATTATGTTTATTGCTTTTCAAAATACTTACCTTTACATTTTAAACATTTTTTCATGCGATCGAACCATTTTTTAAAACAGGAGGACCACAGATCTGGAGGCATGTTTTCTACGTGCTGATTAAACGCTATCACTGCCTCTTCGGAGTTGGTAAAAGTGAAACCTCTCATCAAATCTTTGATTTTGGGGAAAATACAGAAGTCACAGGGTGCTAGGTCGGGGCTATGCGCAGGATGGGTGACGAGTTGTACTTTTTCGGAAGCTAAAAATGACTGTTTTGTTGGCCGTGTGTGAAGAAGCGTTGTCATGATGTAGGAGAACGCGGCTTTTGGGTCGTCTTTCGCGAACTTTTTCTAACACCCTGGGTAAACAAATGCTAGAATACCACTCGGCATTAACACTCTTTTGATCTTCAAGCGGAATTGTACAGATGGGAATGGATGGCTGAGAAAAAAAACGCGATCATTTTTTTACCAACGTTTCTCGCCTGCCTCACTTTTGTTGGTTTGTTCTCATTTTCAAACACCCATTCACAAGATTGCTGTTTTTTTTCGGGTTCAAAACAATAAATCCACGTTTCGTCTCCTGTGACAATCGTCATAAAAAGCATTAGAATAGTCCGTGCTCGTACTTCAGTAGCATCTGTGAGCACCATTCCACGCGAGCCCGCTTCTGCTCCTCTATCAGTTCATGAGGGATCCAACGACAACAAAGTTTCCGAACTTTCAATTCATCGTGTTAAATTTTCTGGATTTGACTCATACCAATCCCCAATAGTCCTCGAATTGTCTCATAGGTAATCCGCGGGTTTTCTTCAATTAACCGCTTAACAGTAGCCATATTATTTTCCTTGACGGCAGTTGAAGGCCGCCATTCACGACATTCGTCATGTAAAGAAACTCGACCTCTCTCAAATTTAGCAAACCATCGCCTCAAGGCGCCCGAACACGGTGCTTCTCTGCCAAAAGCACCTTGAAGACGAGCGACACAGTCTTGCAGAGAGAGAGAGAACTTTTAAAATCATAAAAAATCATCGCTCTAAAATCTTTTCGACTTAATTCCATTTTCGTTGCATACCTACGTAGAACTTTGATGTGTGATAGAAAACAATTGACAAATGATTTCCCGCCAATTGCTTTTTTTATTACTAAGAAGGTTGCAACGTTTAAAAAAATATAACATTCGAAATTCAAATAGTTCCGATTAGCTACAAGTGCAAAACTTTTAGTGTGCCCCATGTATATTCCCTTAAAATTCACATAGGAAGCACCTGGTTGACTTTTAAGTGACGTTTGGTATTTTTTTTGAGGCCATCTACAAATTACTTCATACGAAAAACTTAGACTCGACCGCTTGTGTATAATAAATAAAATAATAAATTAATAAAAAGATTATGGGGACAAAATAAAACAACTGTATTTTTTATATGTTATTACTATTTTACACAAATATAACATAAGTTTAGATGAAACAAATTAGTTTCAGATTAAAATTATAAACAAATAAAAATCATAATGTCTGTACTTACGAGTATTAAAAAAAAAGTCAAAGTCATTAATAATTAATGGATGATGATAATGTTTTTGCGTTGGGTATGTCCGGATCTGTTAATCTTAAATAGACCCCAGTGTTTGAGTATGCATGATAGTAATGAATACAACTTTTTGACGGTCATGGTGACAACAGACACTAATTTTAATCGCTATGTATCTATCAAGGAAAGATTTGATTGTTTGTTTGAATTGAATAGACTCCGTATCTACTGAACCGATATTGAAAATTCATTCACTGATGTGTAGCATTGTGTCTGAGTAACATACACTTTTTATCCCGGTAGTGTATTCCTATCGGAGTCAGGAACGACGAAATATCACGCGGACGGAGCCGCGCGCATATCATAACCTGTTATAATATTATGACTCCTGCCTGCTTTTTGTATTTGGATGTGAACGTTTCATTCATACTTGTAAACCCACTACTTGTAAACCCACTTTACAATATGCAAAGGTTTGTTTTCCATTCAGAGCGACGATCGCCACACTGAGGACAATGCTGGGTCTGGGACAGGTACAGGGGCTAGAAACGGGCCGGGGTCGGCATCAGAAACACCCAGCATACGCCAGCAGAATGCACGCCGTAGGTGGGTAAACATTATGTCAATGAAAATGAACTAGCTTGATGTGTCGCGTGGATAAGATTATTATTCTCTCGAATTTGCTTCTTGTCTTCTAACTGAAAGTGGTTACAGGGCTATGCGGGCACTTCGAGCTCGCAGCTCCCGCCCGCGCGATCTCGGCCAACTGCTCGATGACTTAGAAAATCTTCACGTACTGTTCGCTCCATATAGACATAGCTACGTCAGGATGCTACGAGCAGCAAATAATACTGAGGTTGGTAATCCACTTTTATATTTTCTCTTTTTTTCGGGACGTTTGTTTGTTTGTTTTATTGCTCCTTTACCGTTTGACATTTTATGTAGGAAACTAAGAGTATTAGTAGGTAGTAAATTGTAAACAGACATATTTTAAGATAGAATATACATTTTAGGAATAGTGTAGTGATATGTACGGAGCGACATTGAGACTAGTAAGATATATTAGACTATATAGGTAACAGTAATAGTTTACCGTGCGAATCGCAAAAGAGACGACGGAGACGTGGTCTTCAGCTAGTTAAACGTATAATTTTCTACATATACTTCTTTATTTTTAAACATTTTATTCGCCTATCTTATTAGATAAGATTGGCGAATTTGCCTTGTTACGTTTCATATGACTGTTTCTATTAACTTGGCGTCTTGTTTACCTGTTGTGCTTACAGCCCCCACTCTACACAGAAGAAGAGCGTCAATTTACCCAACGCATAGTGGACATTGTGTCAGATATTATGCACAGCTTCGCTCATGCGTATCATGCGATCAGTGATATAAATTTTCAAGTTGGTCAGCGAGTGCCACGTCTTACTTCGGAGCCTTCTGTAATACGTCACCAGCTACCTATGCAGGTATGAGCTGCATTAATTTATAACATAATCATTTTATTACAAAACAATACATGTTCAATCATTTGGCACAATGTCATAAAATCTCTAACGAAAAATATTTTACTTATTCTTTTCTGCGGATCACACAAATGCTATACTTAGAACAATTTACACTTATTCATATTATAAATTTTGTTTGTTTGAACCAAACTATTCAGCTTTAAATCTCAGAAAGTAGGTACTGGTAAGGTAAGCTATCAACTTCAATTTTCAGCATTCAATTTGATAAAACTAAGTGTTTAGAGATAGTTTGAGAAGCTTCCCTGATATTTTTAAATATGAATATTTAGTGGACTTTTATTTAAAAATGGCACGTTTAATACAGTTTACATAATGGTATAGTGGACCATTTTATATAATGGCAACATAAAGTTATTGCTATTAAAGCCGCATTTTCACTAGGGGACATGTCGCGGAGACATATCGCCCGACATTCACGTAGTATGTCTCTGCGACTTTGTGGGACAATGTCGTTCGACATTTCCCTTGTTCACATTGGCCGGTGGTGTTCAGTATGTCGCCCGAGGAGTTAGTGTTGTTTAGTGCAGCTTACATAATTATATATATCGAATATATCGAATTACTGAAGGCAAAGTTAGCACAAATATCATGTTTTTGGACCCCCATGTCAAGTATTATTGGAAAAGAACAAATGATAGCTTCATAAGGAAGAGAATACAGAGGATTTTGTTGGGAATGACAGGATTTGGAAGACGGGTGAATTTTATAAAGCTATTTAAGATGCAAGGAAGGTTATCAGGGCAAAAGATTGAACCTATATTGTATAGATCACCAAGAAGACTGAGTTTATCCAATAGGACATGCTGAGAGTTTTGTACCAGTTTGAAAATAAATTTGTCCGATAAGTACTGTCTACGGAGGAAAGGAGGAGGATGCTTCTACTTGCATTGCATTGATTGGGGAAGATTTCATTACTCCAAGGATAATACGCAAACATTTTGACTGAATTTTGTCTAGTTTTGCAAGAGAGGATTTATTGCAGGGATCTAATAAAAATGAAGCGTAACCCATATGGCTGCAATTGCATTATTGCAATTATATAATATTACACAACAATTGCATTATATAATATTTTTTGATTGAATGAGTGAGAACCCCACCATTCACCAGAAAGTGACTATTCACCAGAGAGTGTACTACTAATATAATCAAAGTGTGTTGCCCTAGTCATTCTTGAGTCAAGCCAACCGCCAAGAAATTTAGCATTAGAATATTGAGGGATTGTCAAACCTTCAATCTGCAAGTCAACTGATGGAATATTTATTTTCCTAGTAAACACAACTACCTTGCATTTAGAAGGGGATAAAGAAAGACCATGATTTAGAAGCCAATGATTTAAGTGGATTACGGAATTGTTTAGGTTTAGGTTAGAATGCTAAGGCTATCCAGAGTGCCCATATTACTCCTGAAGCCAAACTGGGACTTAGCCAAACTTTCTCGACTCTCCGAAAACCATTCCAAACGGTGTTTTATAAGGTGCTCGGTTATCTTGCACAGCACTGAGGGCAGTGCTATCGGGCGCCTACTGCTAGGCGAGAATGGGTCAACACCAGGTTTAAGGACTGGGACGATAATTTGAGTTTTCCAATCAAGAGGAATACTCCCACTGTTAAATATGACATTAATTATGTCCAGCAAGTGAATTTGGACAGCGACTGGAGCCTTGACAATAAAATAATATGGGATTTGATCAAACCCTGGAGCTGAGTCTTTTAACCCCTGCCTCGGTTGCTAGCTGGAATTCTTGAGCTGTGAAGTTATTATTAAACATTCCCTCATGTTGAGTAGGAGCAGAAGGGCGGACAGCGGATGGAATAGAGTCATAAGTAGGAACCCATGGTGGGGCTAACCTATCAGCAAAGGCGAAAATTTTATTCAAAATCAAAATATCTTTCGTCTTACGTCAAAAAAAAAAGAAAATGCTTCTACATATACATTTACCGCCAGATTTGCAAGGCAATAGGTAGAGCCTGTGAGGAAAGAACCTGGCAAGATAAACTCACGGCCACTCTTTTTATTCGCCAGTAAATACAATGATTCTGTTACAACAATAAAAAGAGGGCAAGGGCAGTACGTGACCAAAATTATGGATCTTTGTTATTCACAAAAAAAGTCAAATGCTAGTCAAAGGTGACACAAACCAATCCAGACTAGTGCAAGTGAACTATTTACTTAGTCAAAATTCCTCAGCTTGCGATCAACTTTAAAAATAAGTGATGTATCATCGGCGAATAGAAAATGTCGCACAAGTTCTGTACATAGAACGGTAGATCATTAATGTAAACTAAAAATAGAAACGGACCTAGAATTGATCCTTGGGGCACGCCCATAGCTACAGAAGCCCCTAAAGACCGACTACCATTGATATCAACATATTGTATTCTATCACTGAGGTATGAGGCAACTAGGTCCAGTGCCGAATCTCTGATACCATAATAATTGAGTTTCCGTAATAAGGTATTATGTTCAACGCAATCAAAAGCTTTGGAGAGATCGCAAAATATACCAATGGCATCTTGCTTATTCTCCCAGGCATTGAAAATATGCTTCAGAAGCGTTACCCCTGCGTGAATAGTAGAACGACCTCTTGTGAATCCCCCTTCAGCCGTCTAGGAAACTGGAGTTTCGTAACCGGTTTCCTAGACAGCTTTTTTAATACGTCTACGTAACTGGTTTCCATGAAGTATTTTTTCATACTTCTACGTAACTGGTTTCGAAGGAGTATTTATCCAATATTCCATAAGCCGCCTACGTAATTAAGAGAGAAGAAAGCGAAAAAAAATTGTAGGTTTTCTTTTGTCACTCTATACCTACTGCCGGAGAGAAATAATGAATATTAAATTGAATTAAAAAATAGTTGTACTAATTTTATATTTTGTTTTATTTAAAATATAAACTAAATATTAAAAATATCAAAATAAAAATGAAAATAGTGAAATTATTTCAATGCAAGTGGCCCACAGTAATTTGGCCGTTTTGCAAATCCTTTATGGCATTATCAATTTCGGTATCAATCTCTATGTAGCGTTTACTTTTTTTACAGATAGTTTTAAAAATATTACTGACTTTGGTTTCCTTAATTAATAGCTCCAGTACATTGGCTACTGATATATTTTTCGTTCCAATGAACCGATTAATTTGGCTATGCCAACCTTCCAAGTTATTGGTTGTTCTAATATGCTCCTTACTACAGCAACAAGTTTTCTCAAAGTCAGTATTGTTCAGCCATTGCTTTCTAAAATAAGAATTAAATCTGTTTATATCTTCACCTGCGGGTTTCCTACGCATCACGTACTCAATAACACTTGCAATAAATTCTGGTGGTAATAACGAAATAATAATAACGAAACCAGTTACGTAGAAGTATGAAAAAATACTTCATGGAAACCAGTTACGTAGACGTATTAAAAAATACTTCATGGAAACCAGTTACGTAGACGTATTAAAAAAGCCGTCTAGGAAACCGGTTACTAAACTCCGGTTTCCTATACGGCTGAAGGGGTGAATCCACACTGCTCATTATGTTAGCATATTTGAATTAAAATGTGATTGTAATTGCTGCAATATAATTTTCTCAAACATTTTTTTCAAAAAATTATAATAGGGAAAGTGACAGGGAAGGGTAATCTGAGCAAAAGAGTGTTTACGACTAAGCTAAAGAGCACAACCAGCATAGCCATCAGCTCTGTCATCCCGAAGACATGAATAACCTGGAATACGAAATGTACCAGGTACTAACCATGTCTCCGAGACAGCTATCGCCACAGGGTTATACTTATTAATCAGTGAGAACAGTTCAGGTTTTATTGTCGGGTCCAGTGGATGATAGAGGAAGTAAGAAACTAGTAAGTGATTGGCCAACGTTGGGCGGTAAAGAGATGTTATTTTGTGGGATAATAGATATAATGTTTAAAACAGAAAGAAGATTTTGTGAAGATTGCAGATCTGGGTTAAAATCTGAGGACTGAGAAATTGGGAATGCACAGCCATTAGGGGAGGAATATCCATCTTGTGATATGAGTGCTTGGTGAGCAATCCTATCATAAGACTTGTCAAGGGGAACATAAGGACGAGGAGGCTTAATTTGTTTTTTTTATATGTTGTGGACTGAGAGGGGTAAATGGAGGCGGATGATGATTGAGAAAGTTGAGGAGTGGAGGATTTTGCAGCAGCTGAAAATGACTTAACAACAAGAGGAGTGGCTTGTGAGGCTTCCATGTAGGATACACCCTCACGAGCCATGAGAGATTTAATGTCTTTTTGACGTTTGTGTTCGGGGCAGGATCTGTCGGTGGCTACATAATGTTGATTGCAGAAAAGGCAATTAATTTCTGCAATACTAATGGTGCATGACTTGCCCTGGTGTTGTTGTGCGCATTTGTAGCACCTAGGAGAAGATTGCCGACATTGGTCAGCCACATGGCCATACATACAGCAATGGAGACACTGAATAGTAGGAAATTCATACTGTTCTACGGGAAGGGATGTATGTATATACTCATATCTATGGGAAGGGAGGGATTTGCCCCTAAATGTGATGACTATTGTTTGAGTTGGAACATATGTAACCATGTTGTCATTACCAATGGTTTTTCTATTGAGGCGACGTGCTTTGAGAATGTATCCAATGCCAGGGGGATAGGGCTATTGAGTTCACAAGTTCTTCCATTGAAAGATCAACGGGAACTGTGCGGACTACACCCATCCAAAATTGAACCGTCATTTTATTCCTGCCGATCCTTTTAACTCCCTCCGTGAAAATATTTTGATTTTGTGGGCAACTAAAAACTGACCGAATTTAATAGGTTTTACCGAGTAACCTGCTGGTAAATTTTCGTCTTTTTTACAAACTATCACTATAAACGGACCTTTGTCATTTTCGTCGTAGGCTTTGACTCCTAACACTATTGTGGGATGATTGTAGATGGTTTGAATTGAAGCTGACGCAGATTCAGTATCCAAAAAGGTATTTTTGGTCGCAGTTACAGGTTCTTGTCTTTTTTCATGTTTTATACGAGAAGGCTCTTCAGCAGACATAAAAATATCCGGTGGATCGGGGGGGTCCGGAGGATCCCCCATAACTACCAGACAACCGAAAAATACTTACAAACACTCGAACCACTTAATTATTATCGATTACTAGACTACATATATGACTCTGGCAAATAATTTGGAATTTCCCTATTATCTCACACGATATTAACCCTGTAAGGTCAAAATGGCAGTCTCCGTAGAAAGCTATAAACTCTTCTACTCTGACACTGACATACTTACATGTTTTTAAAATATTAATTAGGTTCCTATCTAAAGAGTATACTTAGTGACCGTGATATCACATAAGAGGTCGATAACAACTTTCAAGCAGTTAGTTACATACAAGGAATAGAAAGTACTTTTTCATAATTCATCAGAAGTTTCTTGGTCTGAAACTCGGTGACATGAAAGGAAAAAATCCTATTACATGGATACTGGTATCCTATGAGGATCATTTTTTCCTCTTAGGATTCTGGTTACCAAACTCTGGTTACATACGCGGCTGAAGCGATTCTTTGGTCGTCCAGTTACGAACGAAAAGAACGAAAAACAGTGGTTTCGTGTAAGGAAAAGCATCCTGGTTTTGGACAAAGATATTTTTTTCCTCTTTCTCAACTAGTTACGAACCAGCAGTTTCGATGACGGTCGAAGTGAAATTTTTCGACATGAGAGTAGATAAACAATAATGATGTATTATGTCGTAGGCTCATATCAATGTGGTGCAGTCAGCTCGCCGCCCACCCCAGGCACAAACCGTCAACGGTGCTGCCCCCGGCAATACCACAGGAGATGCACCAGCGTCACAGACGACCCCGCCGGCCCAGGGAGGGCCACCTCGGGACTTGAACAACCAAGATGCTCAGAACCAGGCGGCGGCGCAGCTCCTGCCAGGTAGGAACCGTGCTCAACCGACTGTCGATATAAACATACAACCAGATTCCATTACTTATCGAGTAGAAACACACAGGCTGGTCACATCGCCACTATTGGTCAGACAGACCAGGGTGGTCAAACAGCCGTAAATAATCTGAATGATGAAGTTTGAATTAGATTCAGACTGAAAGTGAAAACTGAAAGTCCTCCGCAGCGTCTGTCTGTCTGATTTTCATGCTGCTTTCACTAATACGAGTATATAAAGTGGTTCTCGAGGAAGGTTTTAGTATACACCGTGAAAGTACCATCGTTTACAAAAAAAATATTTTGGACTCAGTTTCGAAAACAGAACTAACTGGAAGGAAGTATAATTTGAATGACAAACGAATTTTTTTTATAGAAAACAAAAAAAAAATGTAATAGACAACAAATGAGAACTCGTGGTAGGTAACTCACTCCCTTAAATACGCTAAGTTTTACAACTACGGATAGTTTTCATTCAACAACCTACTCCAAACCACCTCAACCCGCGCCAACCGCCGTGCCACTGCGATTGCTTTACCGCCCCCCGATCGCCCGCGAACCCTCCGAAAGATCCCGGCGCCGCGGGCGACTGCGTGGCTTGTCTTGTCTAGTGACTAGTGAGCACCGAGCTCCAACGCACGTGTGATAAGTTGTTTCACGAAAAAAAACGCGAGTGGGTTTGTACAACGTACATAATGAACATTACTAGGCTCTGATTAATGCCCACTTAATAAGGGATAACCGACATTAGGTTCGTTTTAGTGTGAATGTTTGGGCCGGTATCAACGACCAATTAATAAGACCCGTTTTTATTGAAGGTCATCATAATTTGTTAGGTACGGGTGAAGCCAAGGGCGTCCGCTAGTTAATAATAATTCTGTCACTTAACACATCTATCTTATCTCCTGCGGTTAAAAGTTCGTTTTCACATTTAATGGCATGATTGCAAATTTTTATCCATTCGTCAAGTCTAGGATTTCATACTATACTCTATGCGAGAACACGAACCTTCGCGAATTAAACCGCGAGATCCCGAGCGCTAAAGTGGAAGTAATCGTACTGTACATATTTCGAAATGGGAATGATGCAACAATATAGTATGCTATTTTTGCAAATTGTCCTTGTATTACAAGGTGCTTACAACTACCCTTCGGAGACAGGAGTGTTAACGGTATAATTCATTAATTTTGTATTTTACTTACATTTAAGTAGGTAGGCACGTTTAATAACTAATTTCATAAGACTAGATATAGATATGATAAAGATTTGTTTTTTTTTTGGTAGATTTAGAGCATTTATTTAGAGGGCTAAGTCAAGCTGGCGGCATCGGTGGTGTCGAAGTAGTGATGAGTATGGAAGAACTACCGCTTGGCGGCACTTTGGGCGTTGGAACCATTTTCACAGGGAATAATAGTACGTCAGCTGCTCCTGGCGCTGGCACTGGTACTGGTACTGGCCCGACGACGAGAACTGGTCTCGGGACCAACGCATCCACTGGCACCGGTAATAATACAGCACCGGGTGCCAATACTGGCAGCGGGTCCAATAATTTCGGACAATCTAACTCGGATGAAGGTGAGCGCATGACAAACGTTAGCACCTCCTAATGGTGAACGCACAATTATCAGAGCCGAACGAATCACCAAAAATAATTTTAGAATTCTGTAAATGAAATTTCATGTTACCTTGCACACTTATCCGCGTCCAATCTTCCGAATCTGGAAGAAGAGTTCGGCGCGCCCAGCTCTTATAAGTGTAGGTTCACCATAATATGTCTGGAATGGACTGTAATTGACTCGAAACATGACTGCTTTGCTACAATCGCAAAATTACGACGCTTTTTGAGTATTATATTCAGGTCTGTGGTCATTAATCTATGTTATCAATCTCCTTTTTTTTGTTTTTTTTCATGTGCTTTTTATTTTGACCTGATATCCTACTGTGATTAAGACAGTCCAACAGTCTATCCCATAATAATACAAAGACTTGAACTTTTGCAGTTTATTTACCATTTGTACCATGGGGCCCGCCGAGCGCTGAAATGCTACAGAGCTTGATGTACCAAATGCTACGCCAGGGTCCTGACGGCGTGAGCGTGCAGTTCCCTTTAGGGAATGTACATCACTTTGCTGGTGACACAGTTACAATGACTCCTATACATCAGATTATGCAGGCTGCAAATCAGATAGCCAGTCAGCAGGCTAATAGTATTCAGCCTCACCTTCAGCAAATATTTCAAACTCAATACATACAGCCCCAACAGAATGCTCCTCAGAGCCAGCAGCCGGCTGCTCAAACTGCACCGACTTCTCAGACTCAACAGTCTGACCAGCAACCTGCCCAAGCTGCTCAAGATACGAACAACAGGAACACACAACGTAAGTAAGGCCTTTGCAGTTAATGCGGCAATATCGAAGTAAGTATACGAATTTATATAACACTTTTATATAACATTACTTTAATATTGTTTGCAGCACATTTGCATATTCGCCGAGCTACAACTACTACGACGCGCGCTCAAGCTTTGTCTATTGCCAATTGCATTTACGATAGATACTTGTATTGCGACAGCTCTCACGCTCGCCGCCGCCTTCAGCGACGCAGGTACCGTTGTATTGCTATTGTTTTCTTTGCCTGTTGGGTTTTCTTGACTAATCATAAAAAAACTAGATAAGATAAGATAAGATAAGATAAGATAATATTTATTTGCAAAAACATGTGTACATATAATATACATAGTCAAGTGCTTATTATATAGGTCTTAAACTTCGATTGGACACAACATGTTTTACCATTGAGTGGTGTACAAATTATTATTTAACTTCAAGTCATCACATCTATATTATACATCAGTCATCCAGTTACAAACAAAAGTCAATCCTACAGGGTCATATCCTCGAGAAAATCCTTAATACTATAGTAGCACTTCTAAGTCAACAATCTCTATCTATCTATAATCGATAATCTAGTTAATCGTAAATGTCAATCTTTAGCAATAGTCCGCGACTCAACTGTTATGATTTGGTTATCCCATTTCTGTATTACATTTAAATTAGAAAAACAAGTGATTAGTGTAATTACAGTATCCCTTCTCAGTATCTACTTCCTATTTATATTATAAAGGGGAAAGTTTGTATGGATGAAGGTTTTTGATCTTAGTTACTCTTTTACACGACATTTACCCAACCGATTTTAGAGAAACTACAATAATGTAATTTATTCATCAAAGTAACACATACTTAGGCTATACTTGTTGAAGACATCGTGTAAATTGGCCAAAATATGATAATAAATATATCTTAAATCAGATAAAAATCTGCTATTTGTGAGCAATTCGTAAATGCAATCGCAATGAGATGTAACAAAAATTATAGCCTATGTGCTATTCTGATGAATGTACTACTGTATTGTAAAGTTCCATTCAAATCCGTTGTTTAGTTTTCGCGGAGAAGAGCCACAAAGATCCAAACATCCATCAATACATACTTTCCTCTTTGTAATATTAGTAGCATTAACGTTAACTAGTTAGGCATCAGAATACCTATCGTATAGTTAAAACACATTGTAAACTGACACTATTAACAGGGATCAGCATGCGCAACAAGTCGCTGCTCAAGAACGTCTCAGGGCTGAAAGGAATGCAGCCCTACACATTGCAGCCCTTAGAGACAGGAACCTCAATCTGACTGAAGTAATAACAGTTTAACATTCTAGGTTTAGATATTTTGTACACATTACTTGAGGACTGTTATAAATCTTTGTTTTATTTGCAGAATAACATCATGACTATGGTCCAATTGCTCAACAGCGTTCCATCTTTAGAGGCTTGGATGAATGCTTTCTTTGTGACTATTGTAAGTAACTTGCGACTAATAGAAAACATTATACTAATAGAATACATTATAATAATGTTACTATTTTAGTTTTGTAAGGTTGAGAGGTTATACTGATAATCAAAAATCCATAAAAATAAATGAAATATATTATGCTCGTCGATGTCGCCGTCCCGCATGACGAGAATCTCGTTAAGGCAGAGAAGGACAAACTTTCTAAGTACCTCGATCTGACCTTCGAGATAACCGCCATGTGGGACGTAGACTCGACGATTATTGTCCCGATAATCGTTTCGGCAAATGGACTAGCGAAGAGTCTCGATCAGCATCTCAAGAGACTCTCGCTAGACTGTTGGATCAAGGGTCAGATACAGAAGGCTGTCGTCCTCGACACGGCACGCATCGTTAGGAGGTTTCTCAGTCTGTGACCTCTACCGCTGGTAGTTTGAGCCCTGCTCCGCTACTGGTGGTGGTCTGACATGGATTTTTTATAATATTATATGTAACTTTTTATATAAATATTGTAAAAAAATGTATGTTAAGAATATAATTTGAATAAATGAAATAATAATAAAATCATCTTTTAAAATAAAGCTATATTCATCATAATATTGCATTGTCATTCGACTTACATACGCGGGCAAGGTTTCAGCTCAATCAGAAACCGGGCATTGTGTTAAAATTAACTTGCAAGATTTGATTACACACAGACATCGGGACAGGTGAAAGTAAAAGCTTGTAAAAAGAGCGGTTCGCAATAGATGTCTCTTGCCGCGCTGTAAGGCGTACAAGACGAATCGCATTTTCGAAGTATTTGTCTTCTTGGTAACTCGGCAAGAGAACTTAACGCTGGGTTACATTCAGACTAGCTTTGAGCCTTTCGTTTTTGCGATTTATGTTGTAAAAAGAAGTTAAAGAAGTATGAATATCTACCTACTCATTGTTTTCAACAAATTTATCCATTGTAATGGTCTGGAGTGCCGACATTGTTGGTATGTGACATCGGTCTTGGCTGTTGGTTCGGGTTACATAATGGTGTTTTGTTTTCTACAAAACCAAAAGCCATTCAAATTCATTCAAACAAATGTTTTCAGCAAACCTGGCAACGTATGCAACGTTGCCAGGTTTGCCTCCTTTTACGCGGGACCAATAAAATTATTGGCAATATGTGGGTGTGTGATTTACCTCTGTCTATTTTATTATAGGCGTAATGTATGTATGTATGTTATGATTTATATTTCAGGCTCGTCATTTATATTTACGTAATGTCATGGCAAACGTTCCCGGTGAGCCCCTACTGGTTCCCAGTGAGTTTATAGCGATTCGAGCGATTCTTCGTAATTACATCCAAAATTTACTCGATCGTTCCGGTCATGTCGAAGGCCAACTATATGCGGGTGTGGCTGATTTCCTTGTGGCTCAACACGCTGATTTCATTATTAATATGGTATGTATTGTTATGGTATGTATTGTTATGTTACAATCTCAATCATCACTAAAACTCCAAAAACGTAATTTTTTGTGGCGTTCCATGTGTGTATTGGATTAAATAATTCTGATGTATAAATTATTGATATTATTGTCGAGTTTCATTAAAATCCGTTTAGTTTTCGCGTAAAAGTCTAAAAAAAACGTCCTATAAACACCCAAATATCCGTACAAACTTTTGCCTTCATAATATTAGTATGGATAATAGGATTAGATAATTTCACCATGTACGCGAATTAACGTGAACATGGCGTTAAGTTAGGCCATCGAGACGAGACAATTTTGTCAACAAACGGACCGTACTGAGTTAAATTGCGATAGAGTGCGATTATTATCTCTGTCCGAATCACTCATACGCAGTAATGACGTAAGTTTGTCGACGAGAGCTGTCCCCGTAGGTAAATAAATACATCTGATCCATAGAGATATTATAAGAGTAGAGGTGTTGTAATACAATTTCCCTATGAAACAAAGTGTGACTCTTCGCGGGTGTGAAGGTGTGGTGAGGAGGGGTATGAAGAACCTTAGTCCCGCCCACTTCTTTATTTTCCATCTCGCGGTCAACAACAAAACTACTTACTTCATTATAATGTCAGTTTACTACGTATTTAACTATCTCACACTCGTAACAGCGACGTACTCAGATTTTTGGTACAAAGGAGTTTTATATTTTATGAATTGCAAGTATACCTATCTCAAACTGAACTGTCGAAATTAGCCGTAGGGGTTATATCCACTCTACGTCTAAAGCATAACGGGGCCCTATACGGGGCCCCCGTATTGGCCAACACCGTGTCTATTTTAAGTAGACCGTTGATAACCTTGGCTTCATTAAATATCTGTTTCGCATACATCGTGAGGTCACACCCTAGTGTCAACACTGCGAGGCCTCCGACGAAGACACTGCACTCCACACGTTGGTGGAGTGCTGAGCGTGGGCGAGTTAGCGCCGGGACCTCATAGTGGGTCTAGGCGTGGATACCCTCTCGCTGGAGTCCATGCTTCAAGCCATGGTCTACAGCGAGAGTAGGTGGAACTCGGCTGTGTGGTGGACACGGACATGAAGGAGGGGGCCGAGAGAGTGAGGAAACGTACCCTCCCCACTGAGTTCCGTAGTCAGCGGCCAGGGCGCCGCAGACTTATTTATGCCAAGGACCTACCTCCATGATCGGGGTTTGAGGACGGCGGGATAGCCACCCACCGTCCTTACACGTTTCCCTTAAGCGCTCGGCAATGGACGTATGAGAGGCTGCGGCTTTGGGCTGCGGAATTAAAAAAAAAGAAGTACAACGGGTCAATTGATGAAGACGTAGGTTAAGGTAAAATACTCTTTATTATACACAAAAAAGAAACAAATAATTATATACAAGGTGTATTTTTGAAACGAGGCAGTAAGGGCAACTACCTTAACCGTTGTAGTTAAGGCAAAACGTTCTTAGGAGACCTTTCCTAACTTTTTGAGATATTTTGAACTGCATTCACAGATTTTGCAAAAATCTTACAGTTAGCAAAAAAATACAAAAAGTCCTAAACATTATTTTTGTGCCAATCGATTCTATTTCATGTGGCGATCAAAAGACTATCGGACCATTTTAGCTTTGTAAATAAGCTCTGTAATAAAGTAAATAAAAATAATTTTAACCCACAAATTTCGAATTTCTTTATGTCATTCTTAGTTACAGCTAAGAAAATTCGTTAAGAATTTTGGCTAAAATGTCTTCTAATCGTTAACGTCCGAGACGCCCAGGACTTTAATTGGCTGTGCCATAGCGGCTGGCACGTAAGATTTTGTTGCCTTTCATCAAAATTTCATCGCAAGGCAACGGGTTTAATTTATTTTTGAAAATTACAATATAGCTACTACTTTTTATTAAATTCATTCGGCCATTTTGGACATAACCCATTATAAATGTGCCCGGTGTCGGCAATAGGCTTGTCCCCTATTACGTGGGACTAAAAATACTAATTGTGGGTGTGTAATGCACCTCTGCCTACCTCTTCGGGGATAAAGGCGTGATATTTGTGTGTGTGTGTTCGTTGTTGCTCCGTGCCTATCATTTTTAGCATGATGTTATATAGCCTATAACCTTGTCGACGTGGATTATTACAAGTATGTGCCCGACCCAGTTCAATTAACTTTAATATTTAGTTAAACTTTGAATAATAATATTCAATTGTACAGCCCATTATGAAACAGTCGTAGGACACTTGTTTTGTAAAATGATCAGTTTCTAATTGCGGCCCTGTATTTTTGAAGTTTTATGTTTATTGTTGCCAGTTGTCAATAGATGGCGACTTAAACGCGGACGGCTCTATAAAAACTACAGAGAAATATTTTAAAGACTAAAAATCACTTACGAGTTAACGTTGAACGAATTCCTGTATGTTTAATTAGTATAAAATATTAATAGTAAGATATAAGTAGCTATTTAAATTACATGTTCGTGAAACAAAACGCTGCCATCTATCTTCGAGTAGTAATATATTTAAAGATGACAAAAGTAAGAGATTTTTCTACAACAATTCTAAAAAAAATACAAATAAAATTAATTACGCATGAAATGTGATGCGATCTATCTGAATAGTTTTTACATAATAAAACACTACTCTTCATTTTTATCTTCTGGTATCCTTTTTTATTTCCACAAAAACTACTGAACTGTCACAGAATATACATGTACGAACGTACACTGATAAGCCACGCCCACTTTTATGAAATCACGCCCAATTCAATGACGCCAGTGCCTACTTAAAGATTGCACTGTGCACACTTCATAGGGTATGTCCTCTCTTATGATAGGTCCATGGTCTGATCGCTGCCCTCGGCAATCTGCGACGTTGCACCAAACGTGGTCACAGGCTGACCTGACTGCAACCTACACCCTACACAGTGTAATGTAGATAAAATCGGTTATTTGATCTTCACATTTGCAACAAACAATCGCATCAAGTTGATCAATTATTTTCAGAGCCAATCAAGTCAGATTCGTGCTGATATAGACATTTATATGACGATTCGAGGGTTTGTTCGTTCCCGCCTGCCCGCCATCATTGCTTGTTCCATGCGTGACTTGCATGGTGAAAGTACGTACGCTCCGAGGTTCTATTCTCTGATCACCCGGATCTACACAGACTTCTGCGCTTTGATCACACTATGTTTGGAAGATGGTGTTACAGGACTGCGCGTTGTATACCGTCTGTTTTTGGTAAGATTTGTATAACCTAGTTTCCAGTTATTGTCAATCGTCGTACATGTTACGGAAATCTTATGATGGCGATTCCATCACGGTCTGACCACTGCATTCAGTTTTATGATTTTGGTACAGAGGCATGACGAAAAGTGGTCCATGTCTCTGAATTATGTGCATTGCTATTATCTTCAAAATATTTATAGTTTAGTGTCGTTAACTCCATACTTCAGAATCCAGGGTCGATCCATGAATGTTAATATAAAACTTTTGAAATGTGTTATTTTAAATACACAAACCAAAGTAAAAATTAAAATTACTGCTCTTTATTTTTTTCAGTAAATGACTTTTGTATTTCTTTTTTTCGATAAATCAGTAAAATTTATATACATTAAAATTGGTTACAAATTATAGCTGGTAGTAGCATACTACGTAGTCAAATTAAAGTTGAATAAAATAGGTTTCATCCCGGAAATGTGTTCCTGTGGGAATTGGCAACTAGAAAACTATATCACGCGGACGGAACCACGGTGGTCAGCTAGGTCTTTAAAAACAGGCCAAGCACGAGCCGTACTCGTGCACAAAGAGTTCCGTACCAAAACGACAAAAAAAAAACACGTTTGTGGTATGGGTCCTCTTAAATATTTATTAAACTCTTCTAGAACGAAAGTGGAAGAGCATTATTTGTCATCTCATGTATAATTTCCTTTTTACCTATACTTGTGCTCAATTTAAATGTGCGTAACCTCATTACAGTCTATCCAAAGGTTGCCTGAAAGAGATCGTACACGAATGTAATTGCTATAATCAATTATTTACTTGTTACTATTATGTTGGTGTACAAGAAAGAGTTTTCTATCTATCTAACACTATACAGGAACACATGGTGAAGAATTTCGATTCGTCGGTACGTCAGTCGCTGTTAAATCTTGCCGAAGCGGATTTGAATGGCGTGATTAACACTTTGGGCTCCACTATCGTCCGACAATACATTCATCGTCGGGAACCAGTCAATGAGGCATCGGTAAGTAGCTTGTTTAACCAAAATACATGATATATGGGCTTTTCCATTTGATTTATATTTTTTTTTATTGATTTGATTATTTTGAGCCTGCCATCCATGCGTCAGAAGTTGTTGTTCATTAATAATCGTTTCTTAAAGATCAATCCATCCATGCTAACACCGTAAGTTGCTTGTTGATATTTCAGGCACTAGAAGGCGCAGTTGCTGGCCCATCACCCTTGCAGCCGTCTGCAGAGCTGAGCCCGCCTGTAGAGGAAGCGATGCAGACGAGTCCACGGCCAGTGGCGACGGTATCCGACACCCAAGAACGGTCAGCATCGCCAATGCCTGATGCTATTGAACACGTGTCAGAGGTCTCGCAACCTTCCACCTCGACTGTCACCACCGCGGTACCGACAGGTGGAACACAAACGGTCTCTTCTACCTCCACTTATTCGCCATTGTCGTCGCCAAGTCGAACGAGTGCTAGGTACGTTATCAAAACGGACAGGACATACCTTGATATGTGCTGCTGGTTATACTTGTCTAACAAGCTAATATTAAGCCTTGTGGAAAGTCCGCTCAATCTCAATATTCATAGTTCAACCAATTACTAACTGCATTTTTTTTACGGCACTTAGCTTCGCTGCTTTATTTACAAATTTAAGTAGATACTAAGATGAGAGCTTCTTTAAATTAGAACCGAGACACTAATTATTCGATTATAATAGAGAGAGTTACTCCAAATCGAAGCCTTGATCACGAATTAATGGTTCGGGACCAAGGTATTTCGTACCATCAACGAATGTGTAAGTAAATTTTATTGTAAAATAATAATTGTAATTGCTTACCATTGGTATGATATCTAAACGTAGGCTTGTTAATTTTATATCGATGGGTCCTACGTACAAGGGCCAAAGTGCAAAAATACAGCTTTACAGAAGAGGCTTCCAATGTTTTAATTTGCTGTAATTTCTGGTTGATAAAACTGAAGTTTACGAAACTTTGCTTGTTTGCTAAGAGAACTATGCTCCATATTTATAAATCTTTAAATATTTTATTTATACATGCATCCGTTTTTTTAAACTGTACATTGGCCCTTAGTTAGTTTTTGTTAAAATTATTTTTCTTCAAAAACACCCTAAAAGGTCCAATGTGGTACATTGGTACGCGTTTTTGCTGATTTACTTGAAGTTAATCTGACCAGTTAGGTCCGGAGTATAAACATGATTGTAGGGCGAAAGTGTATTTTTAATAATAAAACACGTATAAAGTCCTAAGTACCATATCATTCCTTGTACATTTAAATTCATGTTACATACACCGTTATACTTCAATGAAAAATCGTGTTTTCGTGCAGAATGATTTTTTATAGCTCACATGGTTAATTAAAATGATAAAATGCGTTTACCATAAAAGTCAATATAGTCAAATTGTTAGTACAGCGTAGGACCCATCTATACAGCTTCGATACTTATCACTGTTTCTTTGGTACCTTTTTTTAAATTTATTTAGATTGAATTATTTTGACCTTACTGTCATGCTAAATATTAGTCGAGCATAGGAATGCAGAAAGCGGCTTTAAGTGTTAAATGTTTTTTTGTTTAAAGAGTTTATGATTAAATGGTTTGATACATTTTCAACAGGGTTAATAAAGAGAAAAGTGAATCATCGACGCCCACACAGAATGGCAATCGAGAAGAAAATCTACGATTTGTAAGTTGTTTCTGATCTCACTCACACTACTACGCAACCCAATGTAATACTCGTACACAGTTTGTATAGATACTGGGTGTATACACAGACATGCACAACACTACTGCCGTTCCCGGGCACTTGGACTATATCTGCCAATACCTCAGACTTCGACCACTTGTCAGCGAGTGCCTTTATTTTGAAACAAACCTAATTTTGACTAGTGCACGCCCGCGACATCGTCTGCGCAAAATTAGTTCTTCTAGTAGCCTATTATGCTTGACTACTGAAATTTAACCTATGTAAAAAAGACTATAATCATGTGTACGATTTATTTCGGTACTAGTTAATATAGTATACATTGAATGAAAATTTCAGGTGCCGCCGTTAATGATTGTTCAGCATTGGGGTGAGGAATGGGTACCGGTGTTTACCCGCGACCAACAGGCCCAGAGGCCAGAGCCACAGGCTCCCTATAGTGATGCCTATTTATCTGGGATGCCCTCACGAAAACGGCGATGTGTCCGCCAATCCCGGACACCGACCACTCTTGATGGATTTATGAATGGTAAAATTTTCTTATTTGGTTTTGTTAAATGATCGCTTCTTAGCGATAAACCAGGACTTTGTACATTACTTTTAACACGTTCATTTACGTACATTTCATCTTTGAAGATAAATATATCAGAGAATGTATTCAATGTTAACTCTGACAATTGAGTTAATATTGAATACATTCTTGAATCATGCCTACATTAAGTTACTTTATACTAAAATTACACGATCGTCCTGAAATTCCGCATTTATTACATATTAAAAATAAAGAAAAGAATAGTCTCTAGAATCTGCAGCACCCGATATATCAGCACTGGCGAGACATTATATCTTAACTAAATAGGGTTATTGATCGATTGTAGTTATCGATAAAAAAAATCAAGTGCTTTTGAGCAACAAGATTTCATTGGGATAATCCTCCAGAACTTATGTATACCTGCATTTATTGTTATTGGCAGTTGGATCTCTCCAGACAATATACATAAATAATAATAGGCGCGATGAATGGTCCATTCCGGAATCCGCCAATGGAATCTCACTACATACGTTCGCCATTTCGTATTGAACAGCTGTGGTTGGTTGGAGGCATGGACTAGCCGCGGTGTGCCTGTTGTGCCACGTAATTTTAAATGAAATTGCCAAACTTAGTTACTGTAAGATGTGAGTGAGTGACCTACCACGAGTTTTTATTTGGTTTTGACGAAGTACATACATTTTTAATTTTTAATAATAAAAGTTGTGTCTGTTTTTTCAAATAAATACTTCGCATTTGGTTCTGTTATCAAAACTGAGTCCAAAACCTTAAAAAACGCTAAAGTGGAAATAGTCCGTGGTCTTGTTAGTAGACTATGAGAACTATCAAATTTTACCGACAAAAATTTACGATTCCGTTTCGATACGATTGATACACTTGAGCCCAATAATATTTTTGTCAAAACATGTATTTACCAGATAGCGTACGTGAAGCAGCGGACCGCGACAGGTCCAGCACTTTGGACAATAGTGCAATGCGCAATGCGTTCCGTGAACATATGCGCAACATTGCTCGCACAAGGGCTTCCAGCTCTGACGATTATGACCCGCGGCAGTACGCGTCAGCCTCCAGGTTCCTCAACCCTACAAACAGGTAATTATTATGCCCATGCGAACGATCGCCGCACCAAGTTGACACGGTAAGTGTAACACTGGTTCGCACGGAGATAAGCGTACACAATATTGGCAAAATTAAACTAATCGAAAGATTCAAAATTTGTAAGATCATTCTTCAAAAATATTTAATTACACTGAAACTACTTTAGCTAACAAATATTTCCCAGCACACATCTTGTCCATTGCACGTCTATTCCCTTCCGGGCAACAATCGGGTAATATGTTATTACTGGAATTCTTTTTTATTTGATAATTCGCATCTATGAGTTAGGATACATCTATGTATTTTTTGCAGATTTTTTCTATGGGTAATTACATAAAAATAACCCAAAATATTTTTTTTGCACAGAACTTACTTAATTTTTTCTATGTACCTACATTAATAATTTATTACTGGTAAAATAATAGATATATAAGATTTTGGTTATTGCGCTTACAATGTTATTACAGTGAACTATGAAGAAAACGTTTTCAGTAATGATAAGTAACAGGATTCATGGGTTACATAATAAAAATTAAAATACACAACCAGAAGCAAGCCAGGAGAGTAGCGTGCTTCTACGCTACCCTCCTGACTTGCTTCTGTCAGGTCGGCAAGCTGCCAACTCGCCATCTGTAGGCCCGAATCCTGGTGGCTGGAAGTATTGGGCGAAGATAAGCTGCAAACTTTAGAACTAAGGCAGGAGGATAGGTACTTACTCTTTCCCTTTCGACCACCTGCTTTCAAAGTCAAAGTCAAAATGCCCGTGCCAATCTGTGGTGGGGTAAGGAAAGCGCTAAGGTCTCTTACCAATATCTCCAGGTCCTCACCTGCACGCGGTGCACCTGCTGACTAACGAACCAGGCTCTGGCAAATGTAATCCCCGGAAACGACAATATGACGTCTGATTTAAAGAATTGGCGAAATGTAGGCGAAAGTTTATTTAGTGGTATGTAACATCTGTCCTGGCTGTAGGAAATTTGATCTGAATTACAGAGTAGTTATCGATTTTCTATAGTCCCCGGTAACGGCAATATTCTTGCCCCCTATTACGTCCAACAAAATTACTGGCAAATCGGGGGTGTGCAATGCACTTCTGCCTACCCCTTCGGGGATATAGGCGTGATGTATGTCTCTCTTTCTATATTTAGACTTACAACCATTGCCATGTAGCACGATGTAGCCGAAAACACAAGCTGGGTTTACCCATTGAAGATAATCGTTCTAAAACTGACTTATCGTTACGTTATTCTTATCAGTAATGTACTCCATACTAATTTATTACCTTATTGTTATAATGGAGTTATTCCACAATATTTTTATAATTTTTACGAAGCACTTACCTGTTCCGGGGACAGTAATGACAAAGTCAACGAAGAAATCTCTCATACCGAAGATAATTTGATGAAATATTTCATTAATTTTAATTTACAAAGGTATGTTATTCAGAAGACTGATTTAAATTACATTTATTTAATTACATGATAATTTTATATTTATACCTCAATTTTTTTAAAATTATGGAAGTTTTCTTCTTATAGTCATCTTGATAACAATTCTTTTTTTTTTTTTTTTTTTGTATTTAGGTCGACAAATTGACGCCACCCGCCTGATGGTAAGCTGAGGCGACGTCTGGCAATTGAGGGCGACTCTCACAGTACACAGGAATACTATAGAGAGTGGCCCTCAACTTCTTCACGCTTCGCTTAAAGAGCCCAGGGTTATATGTTGGAGGAAACACGTGCGCAGGCAGGGCGTTCCAAGCCACCATCGTTCGGCAGAGAAACGATCGTTTAAAACGCTTGGTTCTCGCGAAGACGGTTTCCACGGTATGAGGGAATCGGAAGGGAGAGGGTGGGATCAGGTTGAAGAGCTCTTCAGAACACTCGCCGTGGTAAATACGGTAGAACGCGGCCAAGGAAGCAATTGTTCGGCGCTGGGTTAGCGGCTCAAGGCTTCCCGTTACCTCCGGACAGTCTATAATGCGAACAGCGCGTCGCTGCATAGCGTCGAGTGCGTCCAGCAAATACTTCGCGGAGCCGTCCCAGAGGTGAGAGCAGTATTCAACGCAGGGTCTAATCTGCGTTTTGTACAGCAGACACCTCTGGTGCGGTGTAAAGAATCGCTTTACCTTGTTCAGTATTCCTAGTTTCCGCGAAGCTAGCCCAATACATCTCTCAATGTATTTTGTGTTATTGAGCTCTCGACGAACGTCTATGTCAAGGATGTCTAGATTGTCCTTCATTGGTAATATTGCATTCTGAAGAGTGGGTAGGGGAAGGAAAGGGGATTTTTTCGCTGTAAATGCACACGCCTGTGTTTTGTGGGCATTGAACTCGACCAAGTTCTCGGCACCCCATTGGGAGATACTGTCGAGGTTTCGGTCGAGATCACCCACGAGATGTCTCTCCTCCTCTATCACAGATCGCCCCGCCGTCGGACGAACCGAGTAACTCCCGTGCAATGTACTTTCATCTGCATAGCAATGAATGTTCCCGAGGGAAAGCATATCATTGATATGCAGAAGAAAGAGAGTTGGTGACAGTACGGAGCCCTGCGGTACCCCGGCATTTACTTGCAAGAAGCGAGAAGCCTGGCCACCGCAGAGGACCCGCACTCGGCGCTCGTTTAAAAAACTGGCAATCCAGCTGCACAGTTGAGGAGGTAGACCATATGCCGGAAGCTTGGAAAGGAGCGAACCATGCCAGACCCTATCGAAAGCTTTGGCGATGTCCAGGCTAATAGCCAAGGACTCGCCAAACTTTTCCATAGCCTCACCCCATACATGCGTGACGTATGCCAGGAGGTCACCCGTTCTTCTTCTAATAAAATATCCGTATGCGACGAATACATTTAAATAATTAACACAGAAAATGGTTCTATGTATTTACTGTTTCGTAACGGTTCATTTTATACCGCAATAAGCCAGTTATCGAACATTATAACATGGGATTGTGCGTGTCAGCTCGGGTTAAATGAGGTAAAAGGGTTAGTTAAATCGGTATTAAGTAGTTATCTTTTTAACTCTGATCATGTCTTGCACGTTAGAAAATATCATAGGGTTAACAAACCCAGAGTTAAAATATAATATCTATGTCACTCTATACAAGCCAACCACAAGTTAATTTAACCCTAGATTTAGACCTTTAACTCTTGCTGATGCAAGACAAATTAATGATTTAACTTGGTGTTAGGATCGCGCAAGTAGGCCTAAGTAAATATTATATTACGGTTCAATTTAAAAACGTCTCGCAATAACCCCATATAGTTCATATTACTGAACAAATTTTATAGTTGACTACGAGAGAACAGCTGCTCGACACGTCCAAAGCAAAACTCGCTAACTGAAAAACGCAAATTTTTCAGGAGAGCCGATTGAAAGTTGAAATACTCATAAACTTTTATAATACCACAACTATCGATTTGAAAATTGGCATGTAAGTTTCTTTTTTAATGTTCTTTTTTATTGTGTATATATTTTTCTTATTATGTTTCTGGATCTTGAAATATAGCAGTTAAAGACTTATACTTCGGACTCCAGGCCGGATTTTTTTTATTAATGTGCCATATACTGCCATATACTCAGTTATACATTGGAAAATATAACTGACTCAAAAACTAACTGCCTCATACAAAGTTATGCGTTTACATGTTTACCTCATCTTTTTTTTAAATAAAAGCACAAAGAGTTATACAAGGGGTAAAACGTGGGGTGCTTTGGTCAGATCCTCCACGTGGTGCACCCCGGGCAACGGCAGTTGCTGCAACTCTGCGGCAACGTACCGCAGTGTTGTAGCTACTTCGGCTAATTCTGGCCAAGGTGGGGGTCTTACCGCCTCGCATGAGGAACGCAGACCCACCACGACAGGTCACAGACAGGACACTCTGCAGAGCAGAGTGCTGCTGTGCGGAGAAACCACCAGGGCGACGGGTCCGACATCACTGAGCTCATCAGCGGTGGCGGACACGGTCTCGTAGAGACCACCTTTCGGTTGAACCCCGCCTGGCAGCAGGCGGGAAGCCGGTTCTTCGGAACCGCGAGGAAGAAAACCTCGTTAAAAAATCACCAACGGGGCGGGTGAAACGGTCTTGTAAAGACCCCCGCCCGGCCCAGCCGTAATCCGGAATTGACAGGACCGGTGGCCCCTCGGGGCCGCGAGGATGAACACCTCTATAAAAAATTAACCCAATCCCAAGCTCTGACACCCGGTGAGGGGATGAATCGCGCAGGGGAGCTGTCGCGCCTAGGGTATCACCCGTCGACGGACGTTAAACACTTAAAAAATGGCTTTGCAAAATACGCAGAAAAATATTACCCAACGGGAATCTGGAGAGGATGACTCCCTCCACGAAAATTCGGCTGTGACTGATGCGGGGCTCAGGCGACCACCAACCACCAACAGATATTTGGGAGGGGTCAACAAAGCCCGATAGGCCAGGGGGTGTGCCTCAAAACCACCCCCCAAACCGACGCGGAGGTCGCGTCGACGGCAGCTGGGAATGACTCAGTTCCCAGCCGCAAGGAGACGCAGGGTTCCTCTTTCTGGAAGCCGCCCGGGAAGAGGACCCTGGAGAAGAGGACGCCGAAGGCGAGCCCGTCCCGCGATCGGAGCACTAGTGCTTCCGGGCGGACCCGGTCCAGCGAGACCAGCTCCGAAGAGGGGGTGCCGCCGAAATCGTCCCGTCCGGTACATACCGGAAGACGTCGGTGAGAGGGGTGCCGAAGCCCCCCGAGCCCCCCCCCCCCTTACGGTGCCGTTCTTGCCTAGTGGCAGGGACAAAGAGGTGCCAGCCGCGCGGGAGCTCATGCTCATCACCCGGATTGCTGAAGCCATGAAGGGTGGCACTAAGAACATGCCGGCTAAGAGACAGATATGAAGACGGCCGTGACTCACGCTACGTCTTCACTTGATGAGCTCCTAGCGCGGAGCGTCCCCGTGGAGGAGCAAACCCGCGGACAGGTGGCCAGCCTGGAGACGGAACTTGCTGCGTCCCGGCAACAGATGGAGGCCCTGCGACAGGATGTCGTGAATCTGACCAAGTTGGTCAAGGGGCCTCCCGGGACCCAGACGGAGCGTCCCATGCCGCCTCCCCCAACGGCTGGCCCGTCAACAAGGACGGCAACCAAGACCACGTCCAACGCGGCGCATGGATCGCCGCCACGGCCTGCAGTTACTGAGTCGCCGCCACGGCCTGCGGCTACTCTTACCGTGGTCATGGCGGCAATCGAGAGGCGCCTCGGCGTCCTAGAGGACCGGGCGTATCGCCTTGCGCTGATGCAGCCCGCGCTGTCCTCCGCGGCTGTTGCTAGCGCCGGCGCGCGTTGCGCCCCGCCCTGCCCCCGTCCGCTGTCCCAGCGAGGCGGACGCCAGCCGAGGCTGCGGCTATCTCGCGGGATCGGCTATCTCAAGGGGAAGGGCAAGAGGAGTGCCACCCCCGCTGCCCCCAGGGCCGCTCCCGCTGTTGCTCCCGCTGCTTCTTTACATCCCTCTAGGCGAGAGGGATGGGAAGTAGTGGGCGTTAAAAAACAGCAGAAGGAAGAGGAAAACGAAAGCGGCCAAAGCCGCCGCGGCGAAGGCGCCGAACAGGCCCCGTCCCCCTCGCTCCACCGCGGTCGTTCTGACGGTGACAACAGTGGGCGCGGAGAAGGGTGTGGGGTACGCCAACGTCCTGAGGACCGTAAAGGCCTCAGTCGACCTGAAGGCCCTCGACATTCAGGGGGGCTCCGGTGCAAGAACACTCGCACCGGCGCTCGCCTCCTGGAGGTCTCCGGCGCCTCCAGCGGCCCCAAAGCCGATGTTGTTCAATCGGACTATTTGGTATAAAGTCTTGGTTTATTTGTCCGATTTTGCTAACATCTTCTTGAGGTAAATCTGCGTTTGGGTTTTGGTATTTATTGCTGTCTAAAATTAAATTGCAGTCTATATTATTTTGTATTATGGTACCCTGTTCAACATCACTGTCTTTAAATATGTCGTTGTCTTGGTTTATTTCTTCGCTTTTGCTAACATCTTCTTGAGGTAAATCTGCGTTTGGGTTTTGGTATTTATTGCTGTCTAAAATTAAATTGCAGTCTATATTATTTTGTATTATGGTACCCTGTTCAATATCACTGTCTTTAAATACGTCGTTGTTGCTCCAAAAAACTATTTCTTCCTCAGTAAAACATGGCACAGGAGACTGAAAATGAAAAATATTAAGTACAAAGTTTTACTTACCAACAAAATTCTGTTTCGTTAAAGTTTAATTATTAAAATTCGAAAATAGCCTTTTTTTAGTACGAAAATTATTGCACTTAATGAGTGCTTCAGAATTAAATATCCCAAAACAATATCGTTAACTGTTAGTTACCATTCAATATTTATTTAAAAACCAACGCATAAATTAAGATGTGGTAGTTAGGGCTATCTTCAAAAAAGCCCACTTAACGCATATATATTTAAATACCAGATAGATAAAAGTTATGATTACTTGTCCAAAGCAAAACTCTTTAAGTACAAAATACTTTCAAGCATTCCAGTGCAAAAGTCGCTAACTGCGGTAGTTAAAGAGTTTTGCGTTGGGTTATGTTAATTTAATAAAAAATGTTTCAAAATACAATCATTACTATGATGTTAAATAATATTTTACGAACTCATTACAATAATAGTATATAGAAAGTAAATAAGTATTAGTCATTGTTAGAAATTCTGAAAAATAAGCATAATTATACTTTTAATTTAAAACAATTAATAAATAACAAAGGTACCACTCTGCTTCGTACGCTCGCCGCAGCGTAACTGACTAACCGGTAGATCGTCCCCCGCCCGCACCGCTGTACTCCCCGCATATATATCGATCTGCCAAATAGATAGATTTGCTGCGCTTAGGTTTTATAGTTATAAAGTTATACGTTTCTGAAAATATACCCTAGGATGCACAAAGTAAATATATTTTTAGTGTAATATATAAAACCAATGTCGTAGATTACGAAAATGAAATAATCGTATAACTCTTCAAGTACCAGTTAGCGAGTTTTGCTTTGGACGCTGTTCTCGTTGACAGTCTTGAGAATGCCTCGTGAGCAGGTGAAACATATGTCGACGTTTGTAATGTCTTCTATTTAGCAAATTAGTGCAATTATATAAAAATTTAACGTCTTACCCCATTGTTTTATCATGGACTTTCGCCATGTAACGCCTGATTCCATTCAAGACTACGGTAATGTACAGTTTCTGATAAAACGTTTTGATAATAATTTCAGTAAATATATTTTTATATACATATTACAAATACCTGCTAGTATTATAATAAAATTATCATAACTTAAACAGATTCTCCGAAAAATTATCTTTCATTTGATATGTAAATTCATGGTGTAATAATGGTTTGTTGAAGAGATATACTTAATTAAAAATCACAATGTTTTCTCCTGTAAAATTATAATTCTCCTATTACTGGGTTATTGCCCGGGGGGTCGATACGTTCATAAGTAAATCGTACAGGCGTAATTTTAACTTTCGGCTCGATGATCTTCCACTCAGTAACATATATCCCGTGGTTACCGGAGTTATACAAATTGAGGTGTCGGAAATAAAATTGGGTTTTAATTGCATCTTTACCCAATTTAAACTCTTCCGTTATTAAATATAAATTTTTTTTTGTTTACAGGTTATCCCACTAAAGTTTTAGACTACAGCTAATGCTAAAAGATTACACAGTTAAAAGTCATAAACAAGAGCAGCTGTTCACAGTACTTTGTACTTGAATGTGTTTATAATAATAGCCTAGACAAAATAAACAAAAAATTATGGTAAGCTTGCATTATTTCGCATAGTGCTACAATTGGTGGAGGTCTTAAGTACACCATTATAAAACTAATATCAAAATGGGTACCGTAGTTTCTGAGGAAACACGTTGTTCCATATAACAGTTCAGTACCGATTTTAACTATTCTTTTACCAATATGAAGCTACATTGTTAGCGAGTAAAAATATATAACATCAAGCTATGACCAATAGGAGCGGAGCAGCATAGCGTGTAGAATGTAACTCGTTGGACATTATTAGCCGCAATATCTGAGATGTCTTAATTATTAGGAAAATATTTTGCGATCATTATTGTACATAATTTAATGATCTACAAATTTGTACTAAACTATTTTTAGATAGAATTCACCGTTTACCAAATAAATCTAAAATGATAACCTTTGACCTGGAATAACTTTTTTAGCACGACTCGGATCGATGCGGACTCTTGATATTTTTTTATAATGATGTTCTTAAGACCTCCACATATTTCAGTTCTACGCGAATTAATGCATACTGAAATCTTTATTTTGTCTGGATTGAAAGAATCATTAATAAAACCAATCAATATAAAATATTTAATTATATATATTTTTATAATCTTGATTTTATCTTGACACTTTTATTGTTTGTTCAGATGAATCGTCAGTGAAACTATTAACTAATTCATCATGGAAGCTATGTCAACACTCATCCAGCCGAAACATCCGTACCTACTTCATGAGTTTTTCAATGTTTTAATAAGTACATATGCGTACCTACCTTTTTATTTTTGTATCACAAGAAGTGACCACTTATTATTTTGTCTTCTATTTTAGTTTGCGATCCTATCCCTCCAGTCCATCAAAGATGTTTTTTCTTTTATAGGAGCATGTTTGTCGCCTATCGATGTTGTTGCTAATTTCGAGGATATTTTGAATATATTGTGATGTAAAATAAGAGAAGACGTGGTCAGCGAGGATATAATTGTATATTTTAATGGTAGGGTACGCCTGAATGCTATATGCCATACTCGAGCATCGCGGAAACCTATTAGAATGAGTAGATTAAATGTCAGAAAGAATACATTGTTCTACATGTTTCCACGTAAGCAAATACATTTTTTTTAAATTGTATAAAAAGCAATTACCCCGATATACTTAGTGCGTCAGATATTGAGATTTTTCATCTTACAACATGCCTCTGAAACAAAATATATATTAATCGGTCGATTTACGTGGTGGGGACACTCTCCACTTCGTTAAGGTAACTGACCATTCCTCAAACATGGCGGGGCTTCACTTACGATGACTGAACTATAACTTCCAAAGTAGTATCATTAGAATGGTAACTAATAAACTTTAAACGCATCGTTTCACTAGCGACAGTACAATCAACAACAATATGGTTGCTTTTAACGTATTTTTTATCTAAAGTGGATCTTTCCAGTTTGAAATTGATATTCAATATATTTCAAACAATACTATGACCACTTCTAGTTTTGACTATTTGCTGTTCGGTCAACCGACCAGGCTTTGGAGGGTTGCAAATCAAAGTTATTCATTATACCCTACAGATGCTCCAGTTTCTTAAACTGACGATACAGAAATTAAAAAAAAAAATCGCGTAAAAAAAAACACGAATCCTCCCCACATACTCATCAGATATTTGGTAAGTGTGTTGGAAGTATGCTAATCTGACGTGCTCAAGTAACTACAGGAATTCCTTCTAGGCGTACCCTACTTTAATATGATTTGTTGTTGTGATTTGAAAACTATTCTGTTCAAACTTTATTGCATCGACAATAAAGTTTTAGAATTTCTTTCTTGTTGGGATAGTAATGGTGGCGCGAGTCCAGAGTTTCTCTCACTCTACTCAATTACCTATTTTTTTCTGATGTATATTATCTTAATTACAGCGCTACCTACTGTAACTGTCTCGAACTTCTAAAATCATATTAATAGTGACATCATCATACAAGAAACTTATTTCCATAAAAAAACCAGTGCTTATTCTAAATCGTTTTACAAACATGTGGATCCACATTGAATTGAGCGCACTATCCATATATTGTAGCGTTCGAACTGAATAAGTGCACTAAATAGCCATTGTAAAAATAACTATTTAAAATGAATTTTGTCTTATTTATTCCCCACTATTGTTGACTCTACAAAGGTACTCTGCAGGAAAGCTGGCAGTTGGCACACTAACATAACAGTAATTCCGTTAATTGCTAACGTGTCACATTTTTTGTAAACATTAATTATGTTTAGAAATAATGTGAGAATACTGTGAACTTTGGTCTTATTATTATTATTCTACTTATATTTGGTTATGCCATAAAATCCAGAAAAATAATAATAAAGATGGCCATGTTAGATTGGCCATATCGTTCGACATCTTACTATTTTCTGACATTCAAAATATTCGCTTTTCTAAATCACTACGGAGTTCACCAAGGCGACAAACAAATTTCATAATCATTCATTATCTTTCAATATTCATCAATATGATAACAAAATAACCTCACCTCTATTAACCGTAATTTAAAATACGAAAGTTTGTTTTCGTATTTTAAATTAAGGTTCAACTTGGCGATTAACGGTTTTACTGTGTGAAACCTAACGTAGGTACTCACTTTTCAAATGATATTTAATGAATATTTTCTATTTACAGATCAAATAAACAGCAGCCACAAGAAAGTGGCAACGTGAACAAGGAAGAGGAATAAATAATTTAATCACTGTATTTGGCTTTGCAATAGTAACTTGGCTTTATAGTTCTATATTGCCATGTTCATTGCATTATATTTACAATTCGCAATCTAAGTTTACGATTATTAAAATAATACTTACCTACCGTAGCCGTGATGTACACACTCATACTATCATGTTTCCAATAATTATTAATGGTCTGCAAACAAACTGTTACATCTTGTATATTATTGCGAACTTAGTAATCACTTTTAAAGCGTAAATTGTTAGGAAGTAACTATTGTCGTCGTAGTTAAGTGATTTATATATCTAATGACTAATTTAACTTACATGTTTACATACTGACGTAATTCAATACCCAGTCGATATTCTTGTAGTTCGTCAGTATCACAAGTAATCACAACTAAGGATAGTTTTGTGCTTACTTTAGAATGACCGTAAGTATTTACGGTGGCACTAACGTTTTTAACTTTTCGTGACATAGCTGTAGGTACCGTATAGACCACAATACATTTGTAATTGTGATTAATCTAAACGTATTGACATAGTGTTTTTTTCCTTACGTGTAATCGAATATCATCATACATGAGTCGGTTGTTGTTTCGTTATCATCACCTTTAAGGTACGGCAAACTCGTCCTTCACATGCGACGTATAACACGCATAACACGCATTACATCGCGTCACCGCGCCATATTCGTGTGTTCCCATGCTATCCCACGCGTACGACGCTGTCACACACGTTTAAAGTGTCATAGATAACGTAAACGTCAGACGTCGTAAGACGTAAGACCAGAGTGTTTCAAGCTTTAATGTTGCATATTAATATTGCAGTGCCAGTTTTTGCTTATACCTCTATAACAGACTCGGTCACACAATTGTCAACTTTGCCCTAATAATAATAATGTTTTCGTAATTTTAATAATATTACCGTATTGACCTCGATCAGTCTGTTCTACTTGACCGAACTTACGAGTAGGTAGGTATATAATATCTAACCTACAAAGATCGCTACAGAACAGCTGTACATACAGGCTGACCCATATCTCGGCATCAAGCCAAAACAAGGTGATAGGCCTAGAAAATCAAAAAAATCTAGCACATGTATTTAAAAATATAGCTATTTCAAAAATCGAGAATATCTACAGGTATGATATTTAATAATAATCTAGCAAGTGTCATACCATTTTGGAATTTAATAAATGCGCCAACTTTTAAAGTTAACATACTTGCAAAATTCGCATACCTAACTAGTACTTTTTTTGCACAAAGTCAGTTAAATATGGTTTTTTATACTTAACTATTGTACGCCGAGATATATGCGACAGCCTGTATATAAAATAAGTATTAGGAGCGCTTTTCCAGTCAAGCATTTTTCCACCAACGGCGTGCGGATCTGGCCCGCATGGGCGTCAATGTCAAATTTCATACAATAAAATACAGTTCAATGAATTTCAAAACCAGCACTAACTCATGTATTATGATTTAATGTTTTCATTTTATGATGGGATAATCGATATAATATAATAATCAGTAAATGATACGATGTGTAATCGATTTAATACATAATAAGTGTACCGATAATGGTCATTACTAGGTACTTTAGATGTTTTGGGAATAAATGTTAAAAATATATGTATTTTTTAATTTACAACCTACCAATGACTTATCTATGACTACCAAGAACAAATTGTCTGCTTGCTGGTAAAACATGATAAACGCATACTTTAATAAAACCGAGTTAAAAATGCATTTACCTAAGTGAAAAATTTTCAAGCGTAACATTTATTCGATTTTTCCAGTAGATGTACTGTGAAAATACCTAATATATAGAAAGATTGTAACTTTGTGCTCCGACTGGCCTCAACTGAGGACTCCCTCTAGGGATCTAGAGGTTGGTTGGTTTCTCTATGGGACGCGTGTTACAAGGTCTATTATATATAAAAGGTACTTACCATATACAGACTAGAGGGAATAAATAAGTAACACACCTTATCCAGTACATACATCATTTATTATCCTAATAATAAACCAGGATCGAACACTAGCTGTCGCATGAGACGGGTTCGAAGTTAGATGGGTGTGCAATGAGATAGTACCATATAAACAAGAGGTAAAATCTTACATGCAAGAGCTTGATGTCCGTTTAGATTGAGGAGCCACATTTCGTATCTTAATGAAATTTATATAGGTATTTAGTAGTAAGTTTAAAAATTTTGTAGCCTCAATCCTCCATTTTGTAGTATAATACTTCAAAAGTTATAAGAACATAAAGGTGGCTCCTCAATCTAAATGTTTAGATTGAGGAGCCTTGTCATAACTAGGAAAATCATGGATGAATATTTACCAAAATTAGGTATGATTTAGTAGTATTCGAGAGTAGTTAGTAGACAAAATCTGAGTTTTGTAGTATTAAAATTAAAAAAGTTATCATACATTATATGTGGCTCCTCAGACCATTACTTTCGAGTCGTCATTTTTCATAGAAGGAGTCGTACAATTAATGCGCAATTTCTTGGTCATTTAGTAGTCAGTGGGACTAGGTAAGTTACATACATACTTATAACTAAAGTAAGGCCACTGTTTAAGACAGTTTTATTTGTTTTAATTCTCTATTCTAGCTATTGTCTGTATTAGAAGTATTTTAGTTTTGTAGGATAAGATTCAGTAATTAATTATGAGTGGATTAGGAGATATGGCACATTTTAACTGGCTCAATCCAGACGTTCTACATAATGAATAATTGACTGTACCTACCTGAGATCACAACAGAATCAAAAACTAGATGGGTACACTAACATTTAGTATAAATCTCTACTAAATACACATGTGCTGTGATGTTCCTCACGGAGACACAAATACGCCGCCCTGACGACACGTCTTACCTGTGTTACCCCGGCTATGTCATCGAGGAACAATTTCGAGACAAAGCCGGGGTGTGCGTGTTCGTTAGGGCGGATGTTTGCTGCCGCCGGTTGCGCTGCCTAGAGAACCCCTCCAATTCCGTCCTTTGGCTGCACGTAGACCATGGCTCTATGAGCCAGATCTACGTGTGCGTCTACCGATCCCACACAGGGGATTCTGAGACAACAAAGCTCTTCCAGTACCTCAGCGAGACGGCTGATGAAGCGCAGGTGCGGTTCCCGAACGCTGACCTAGTGTTTCTGGGGGACTTCAATGGCCATCACATTGAATGGCTGGGGTCCCTCAAGACTGATCATGCGGGTAGAGCCGCCCATGCGTTCGCTCTCTCCCACGGTCTGACCCAGATGGTATGCGGGATCACCCGGATACCAGACAGGTCAGATCACGCGCCCGCTCTGCTGGATCTACTGCTGACGAGTCGCCCAGCCCAGTACAGTGTTTCGGTAGGAGCCCCACTGGGTAGTTCCGACCACTGTGTTGTTCACGCTGGCATGAAGGTGTCACCTCCTGCACGTCCTGTGCAAACGTCACGACGACTATGGCACTACTCGTCAGCGGATTGGGACGGTCTACGCGATTATTTTGCGTCCGTCCCCTGGAGCCAGCGCTGCTTTGTAGGAAA
This sequence comes from Nudaria mundana, assembly GCA_963556515.1. Classification (NCBI taxonomy): domain Eukaryota; kingdom Metazoa; phylum Arthropoda; class Insecta; order Lepidoptera; family Erebidae; genus Nudaria; species Nudaria mundana. The sequence continues at coordinate 9,571,362 of OY748286.1, forward strand.
GGCTCCTTCGGATAGTGCTTCTGCTATTGCTGGCGAGATCAGTTTAGGGATGGATTATTACATCCCTTTCACTGATGTCGCCAGTATCCGCAGAGCCCGTCCCTGGTTCGGGCGAGATTGTGCCAAAGCTGTTCGACAAAAACAGTCGGCATATCGCGCCTGGATCAGGGCCCGGGCTGTGCGCGACCCAAACGTGGGCCACCTCAAAGCAGCGTACAACCGGGCCACAAAGTCGAGTAAGAGGGCCTTTAAGAGAGCGGATGCCCAGCGCGTCGCGCGGCTTGGTCAGGAGCTCACTTCCCATCCCACGGGCAGCCGTGGATTCTGGCAACTGGCCAAAGCCGTGCAATCTAACTTTTGTCAGCCCTCGCTGCCACCGCTGCGTTACCCAGATGGAACACTGGCTCACAAAGCCCAAGAGAAAGCGGATATGCTCGCAGACCTCTTTGCGGCTAATTCCCGGGTCGACGACCGTGGCCTGCAGCCCCCCGCCATCGCCAACTGTGGCCACACAATGCCTGATATTGTTATCAGGCAATGTGATGTACGGGCAGTGCTGCGGTCACTCGACACGCGGAAAGCCAGTGGCCCTGACGGCATTCCGGCGGTGGTGCTACGAAAATGTGCAGCTGAGTTGTCTCCAGTATTAACGCGTCTGTACCGCCTGTCATACTCTTCAGGGCTCGTGCCGGAGGTCTGGAAGGAGGCGAACGTACAACCGATCCCCAAGAAAGGGGATCGGTCCGATCCAGGCAACTATCGACCCATAGCTGTCACCTCAGTCATTTGCAAGGTGCTTGAGCTCCTTATAAATAAGCAGCTCATGCAATTCCTAGAGGATCACTCGCTAATCAATGATCGACAATACGGCTTCAGGCCAAAGCGATCAACGGGTGATCTTCTGGCATTCGTAACGCATGTCTGGGGTGGGGCTATGGAAAGGCACGGCGAGTCCTTGGCTATTAGCCTGGACATCGCCAAAGCCTTCGATAGGGTCTGGCATGCTTCGCTCCTTTCCAAGCTTCCGGCATATGGTCTACCTCCTCAACTGTGCAGCTGGATTGCCAGCTTTTTAAACGAGCGCCGAGTGCGGGTCCTCTGCGATGGCCAGGCTTCTCGCTTCTTGCAAGTGAATGCCGGGGTACCGCAGGGGTCCGTACTATCACCAACTCTCTTTCTTCTGCATATCAATGATATGCTATCCCTCGGGAACATTCATTGCTATGCAGATGACAGCACACTGCACGGGAGTTACTCGGTTCGTCCGACGGCGGGGCGATCTGAGATTGAGGAGGAGAGACGACGACTCGTGGCTGATCTCGACCGTAACCTCGACAGTATCTCTCAATGGGGTACCGAGAACCTGGTCGAGTTCAATGCCCGCAAAACACAGGCGTGTGCATTTACTGCGAAGAAATCCCCTTTCCTTCCCCTACCCTCTCTTCAGAATGCATTATTACCAATGAAGGACAACCTTGATATCCTTGGCATAGACGTTCGTCGAGAGCTCAATAATAAAAACTACATCGAAAGATGTATAGGGCTAGCTTCGCGGAAACTAGGAATACTGAATAAGGTAAAGAGATTCTTTACACCGGACCAGAGGTGTCTGCTGTACAAGACGCAGATTAGACCCTGCGTCGAATACTGCTCTCACCTCTGGGACGGCTCCGCGAAGTATCTGCTGGACGCTCTCGACGCTATGCAGCGACGGGCTATCCGTATTATTGGTTGTCCGGAGGTAACGGGAAGCCTTGAGCCGCTAGCTCAGCGCCGAACAATAGCTTCCTTGGCCGCATTCTACCGTATTTACCACGGCGAGTGTTCTGAAGAGCTCTTCAATCTGATCCCACCCTCTTCCTTCCGATCCCGAACGACTCGTGCCGGGCAGAGATGCCACCCCCACACAGTGGATAGCATGTTCGCGAGAACCGAACGTTTTAAACGTTCGTTTCTCTGCCGAACGATAGTGGCCTGGAACGCCCTGCCTGTGCACGTGTTTCCTCCCACATATAATCCTGGGTTCTTTAAGCGGAGCGTGAAGAGGCACATCAGTAGGTCGTCAAGTTGAGGGCCACTCTCAATAGTAATGTGTGCTGTGAGAGTGGCCCACAATCGCTAGACGTCGTCACGACTTACCACCAGGCGGGCGGCGTCAATTTGGCGAACCAAATATAAAAAAAAAAAAAAAAAAAAAAAAAAAAAAAAAAAAAACACGCGGAAAGCCAGTAGCCCTGACGGCATTCCGGCGGTGGTGCTACGAAAATGTGCAGCTGAGTTGTCTCCAGTATTAACGCGTCTGTACCGCCTGTCATACTCTTCAGGGCTCGTGCCGGAGGTCTGGAAGGAGGCTAACGTACAACCGATCCCCAAGAAAGGGGATCGGTCCGATCCAGGCAACTATCGACCCATAGCTGTCACCTCAGTCATTTGCAAGGTGCTTGAGCTCCTTATAAATAAGCAGCTCATGCAATTCCTAGAGGATCACTCGCTAATCAATGATCGACAATACGGCTTCAGGCCAAAGCGATCAACGGGTGATCTTCTGGCATTCGTAACGCATGTCTGGGGTGGGGCTATGGAAAGGCACGGCGAGTCCTTGGCTATTAGCCTGGACATCGCCAAAGCCTTCGATAGGGTCTGGCATGCTTCGCTCCTTTCCAAGCTTCCGGCATATGGTCTACCTCCTCAACTGTGCAGCTGGATTGCCAGTTTTTTAAACGAGCGCCGAGTGCGGGTCCTCTGCGATGGCCAGGCTTCTCGCTTCTTGCAAGTGAATGCCGGGGTACCGCAGGGGTCCGTACTATCACCAACTCTCTTTCTTCTGCATATCAATGATATGCTATCCCTCGGGAACATTCATTGCTATGCAGATGACAGCACACTGCACGGGAGTTACTCGGTTCGTCCGACGGCGGGGCGAGATTGAGGAGGAGAGACGACGACTCGTGGCTGATCTCGACCGTAACCTCGACAGTATCTCTCAATGGGGTACCGAGAACCTGGTCGAGTTCAATGCCCGCAAAACACAGGCGTGTGCATTTACTGCGAAGAAATCCCCTTTCCTTCCCCTACCCTCTCTTCAGAATGCATTATTACCAATGAAGGACAACCTTGATATCCTTGGCATAGACGTTCGTCGAGAGCTCAATAATAAAAACTACATCGAAAGATGTATAGGGCTAGCTTCGCGGAAACTAGGAATACTGAATAAGGTAAAGAGATTCTTTACACCGGACCGGAGGTGTCTGCTGTACAAGACGCAGATTAGACCCTGCGTCGAATACTGCTCTCACCTCTGGGACGGCTCCGCGAAGTATCTGCTGGACGCTCTCGACGCTATGCAGCGACGGGCTATCCGTATTATAGATTGTCCGGAGGTAACGGGAAGCCTTGAGCCGCTAGTTCAGCGCCGAACAATAGCTTCCTTGGCCGCATTCTACCGTATTTACCACGGTGAGTGTTCTGAAGAGCTCTTCAATCTGATCCCACCCTCTTCCTTCCGATCCCGAACGACTCGTGCCGGGCAGAGATGCCACCCCCACACAGTGGATAGCATGTTCGCGAGAACCGAACGTTTTAAACGTTCGTTTCTCTGCCGAACGATAGTGGCCTGGAACGCCCTGCCTGTGCACGTGTTTCTTCCCACATATAATCCTGGGTTCTTTAAGCGGAGCGTGAAGAGGCACATCAGTAGGTCGTCAAGTTGAGGGCCACTCTCAATAGTAATGTGTGCTGTGAGAGTGGCCCACAATCGCTAGACGTCGTCACGACTTACCACCAGGCGGGCGGCGTCAATTTGGCGAACCAAATATAAAAAAAAAAAAAAAAGTACACAACAACATTGTATCACTTGGTATTTAAAAGCCAAATTACTTTTCGATATTCCTTAAGAATTTGCTATTAAGGGTGACCATGTTATATGAATGAAAACAGGATGAATGATTTTAGAAATTTATTTTATCTAATCTCAGGTCGAAATTATGTAATTTAATATAAACCTTAAATTACTATGTGGAGAACTAACTATGGTAGTCTCCTCGAGATATTATATCTACTTAAGAATTACCCTATCAATCTGTACCAACGTAATAACTTTATAATATTAGTATAAATTGAAGTATCACGTAGGCTATTAATATAGCTTGAAATATGTAGTAGACGAGAAACAACTTCTACCTAAATGCTGCACCTATGTCCGCGACCACTTGGATCGTTGAGTACAAGCAATCTACTAAAATGCCACGTAGGCGATCGGGCAGAGAGGGGGGAGGCTAGGCCCCTACTGCCCTAGGAACCCCGTTCCTACCACTGACGGCGGCGACAAAGGAGGGGGGACTGATTCCTTATTCTTAGGCGTACTTTAACCACTTAACTGCAATCCGGGCCGCGCGCCCATCTTTCTACAGGACGCGCCGCAGAACCCTGGCGGCGCGGCGATGACCAGCTAGTGCCGAAGGCGCCGGGCACGGGGACTAGGCCGCCGACTCACCCAGCTCCGACCGACGACGCCGCTAGGAGCCTTAGCTCCTGTATAATATTCAAACGTTGATGCTAATGTTGATGATTGATGTTTGTTGATTGCATGACGTTGACGTCGCCTCTTCATTAGATTTGAAATGAAAAAATGAAAGATTCGTGCCCGCCCCATGTTAGCCCTCAGACACGAATGTCGCCCCAACGCGCGTGTCGCCTTGCCAGCACTAAAAAACTTTTTGTTGATTTGACAGACGGCCCTTTTGGCCATCTGTGAAATCTACCACTTTACAATACCTCCTCCCCAGGAGAAGATTGACAACCGCAGGCTGTACGATCCCGCTGCCCTCAGCGGCTATCCCTTAACCGCTAGGTTAAACTCTTACATACTACTGAAAAAACAAAGTACTAGTACTAACAAACAATAATGTCTATAGAAATTTAATTTAAGAAATTTCTACGAGAAATCTGTAAAACAAAGTCTATCTAGACCGCTAGACTACCCAGGAACTATGAAATACAAGTCCTTACGGTAACGACTTACAAAATCAAAACCCATATACCATGCTACAACATTATTTAAGAGCCTTCAAGATTAGAGAGACTGACCATAATACGAGAGTGGATTAAAAAGTAATCGGCCTAACCAAGAAAATAAATACCTACATAATAAATGAAATTTATTTTTATTTTTCAACGTAATCACCATCAAGTTCAATGCACTTTTGCCGTCTTCCATTCCAAGCATTCAGCTCGTTGAAAAAAAAAAATTCTTCCTTAGAGTCAAAATATGCGTCTACTGCTGCTTTGACCTCGTCATTTGTCAAAAATCTTTGACCTCCCAAGTGCTTTTTTAGGTTAGGGAACAGAAAAAAGTCTGACGGTGCCAGATCAGGTGAATAAGGTGGATGCGGTAACAGTTCAAACCCACAGTTGTGAATTTCTGCCATTGATTGGACAGACGTGTGAACACGAGCGTTATCTTGATGAAACAGGACTTTTCTTCTGATCATTCCTGGACGGTTTTTCTTTTATTTCCTCTCGTAAACGACGTAGTAAGGTGCAGTAATAATCAGAGTTTATAGTCTGACCCCTTTCAAGATAATCAACCATAATCACACCCTTCGAGTCCCAGAATACTGAAGCTATCACCTTACTTGCCGACAAAATCGACTTAGCCTTTTTAGGGGCTGGTGAACCAGGTCTTTTCCACTGTTTTGATTGTTGTTTTGTTTCCGGTGTACAGTAATGAACCCATGTTTCGTCCATAGTAACAAAACGATTCAAAAAATCACATTCATCAGCATCAAATAACTCGACAGTCGCGTGAAATAGTCAATCGCATCCTTTTTTGCTCAACTGAAAGCAGTCGCGGAACCCACCTCGCAGACACCTTGTGGAAACCCAACACGACTTGACTATTATGTTTTGAGTACGTTCATAAAAGATGCCTATAATCTCGGCTATCTCTCTAATTTTCAATCTGCGGTCTCCCATAATTAAGTCGAGTATTTTTTTAACATTTTCGTCAGTAGTGGACGTCGAAGGCCTTCCAGAGCGGTGTTCGTCTTTCAAACTCTCTACCACGCTTGAATTCTGCTATCCATTTTTTGACGGATGAATATGAAAGAGCGCAATCCCCTAATGTACTGACCATATCATCATGGATGGCTTTTGATGACAGCCCTTTCTTATTGAGGTACTTAATGACGGCACGCTGCTCGATTTGCTCCATTTGAGGAAATGATGTCAGATTACTTTGTTAATAAATTTATAAAATTAAAACTAATTATCGCACACGTTTCAAACTTCACACAATTAACAGGTCTGAACTGAACTAAATAATGTGGGTAGATTTGATTTTGAGAACTAAATGGATCAGTGTTAGGCCGACTACTTTTCAATCCACCCTCGTATAAAGTCATAAAATAATAATATTTTAAAGGATTATAAAACTAAAACATTGAAGTAGTACCACGAAAATTTTTTTCTTCCCATAATACCTTTACTACTAGACTGCTTGGTAGTACCTACTATGGGAAGAAAAAAATTCCCGTGGTACTACCAGTAGTACCTACCACGGGCAACAAAGCCAAATAAACACAACCTCTGCTCAATCCATAGTTAATAATCGCAAAACGGACCCCAACATTTTACCTCGGCGATGCGCTCCTCACTATGACCGCGGCCGCTCTAACGTCCGTGGCCGGGCGTCTCTGGTTACAAGCAGAACGTATTTCCAGTGGCGCCCGGCAGGGGGAGCCTACCCCGGTTCTAACGAAACTTCGGTTTCGGTCGAAGTTCGTATGAATTTATAAGCTACTAGTGGTCCCGGCGAACTTCTGAAAATTAGCCAAATCGGTCCAGCCGTTCACGCGTGATGTCGTGACCAAGGGAAATAGGGATTCATTTTTATATATAGAGATAATGGGATGCAGTCATTTTGCGTCTAAGGTGTTCTTAAACGTAGACAATAAGAGATGATGAAATTATATAGGTTCAGTCGTTATGTATCTATGTTTAGACATTTTGCGATTATGGCATTAAAATTAAGACTAGGCGATATTGACATTCTGCGATGTCGTCTTTTATCTTTTATTGTACTTATAAAATTCCTTTTAATTATGTAGGTAGGTACTACTTTTACTTAAATATATTTTCTATGTACTCGTACCTAGATACCTATATTATATTTGTAGATACCTATTTAGAAATGAAATATACCTACTTATGTATGTTTATCAGTTGTCTAGATCCCAGATATGTGATTTTGTATATGTGGTTGATTTGTTAAAAGTAATACAAGCTTAGGCTAGATGACGTGTGCGAATGTCCAAGATAAATATTTATATCTAAGAAAGGGTATACACAGGACCGTCTTTTAACTATTTGTGGCGCTGGGCACAGTAGGATAATGGGGCCCCTATGATCTTAACAAACCACTATTTACCCGATTGCGTCAGCAAGGGTAATGTTTTACAAGTTATCTATCTATGTAATGTATGTTACTTTGTTCCCCTCTACAGGCCTATAATAAATAAAATAAAAAATAAAAAATGATGAATAAAAAGTGTATTTGGGCTTTTGGGCGTCAAATATTTTTATTTATTTAATGACTTTCAATAGAGCGAGAGCTGGTAGACCTAGGGAAGAAGTTTGAGGCAATCTGAAAGTTTGACAGATTGCTCTCCCATAATAAGCACATGAATCCCCACAGCACGCAATCCTTATGGATTGCTAGCCCGCTGTCCTCAGACTCCGATCATGGAGGGCGGTTGTCCTGCGCGTAGATGAGTCTGTGGCACACTCGCCGCAGACTTCGGAACTCATCGGGGAGGGTACGCTCCTTACCCTTCTCGACCGCCTCCCGCCACGTTCCTCTTGCTCCCGCTGGAGGCCATGACTCATATCATGGTCTCCAGTGAGAGATATCATGATATCCACGCCCAAACCCACGACGAGGCCCCGGCACTCACTAGACCACGCTGTGCACTCCACCAACGCGGAGTTGGGACCGCTGAACCTCGATTCCTCGAGACGCAGGCCCGTTATCCTGCTCCAGCGCCTCCTTGTGGCATTGAAACAATGACGCAATAGCTCTCGCTTCCAGGTCTCATGGAGGGGTCCCGACTAAAAGACATGCAGCCTCTAGGTCTAGGTCTTATAAGGTTTGTTTAAAACCCACTCCTGTGGAGATCACAGCTGTGATAAGCCATGGCCCTCTCTGATAAATAAGCCCCTACAATACAACGAAGTTAGAGAAGCATCCCGTCTGTCAAGAGACACCGCCGCCACCACCACCTCGTCCTCCGAGACTGCTTCTACCGCGAGGTCCCTCACAGGGGAGCGTCCTCGACGGAAACCGTACCTACTGGTTGTTCGCCAGGTTTGGCCCTACGTTCGTGAGATGCTCGACGAGGCGTTCCGCAATTATCCGCTCAAAGAGCTTACAAACCTCGTCGAGCAACTCAATCGGCCCGTGACCAGACGGTGGGTCCACCGGCCGCTACGTTTTCCGGATCAGGACAGGACCAGCTTGCCCATCCTCCACATCTAGGGAAACATGCCTTGAAAGGGGAGGCATGTTTCGACCGAGAGAAGAGTAGCTTCAAGCATGTTATGTTTTGTTTTATTTTTTATGTTTTATATTTTAAATTTTAACTTTAATATGTAATCTGTTATCATCCCCTATCCCCTTCCTCTAGCCGCTATCCCCTTAACGTTACGACCATAGGTCTATCGTGATCTCAAGAATCTGGGAACTCCCACCCCTATCCAATTTGGACAGCGACGTGGCGAGCATTTTTTCTTTGTTTTAGGTGACGAAGGGCGTGTCTTTGTTTTGTTACCGATATCTCTTGAAGTCTTGGTGCCGGAATTCTGAGGTTGTCGGAGTCTATGGAGCAGTACGAAATCTGAGAAGTCTACATCGCGTCGTGGATTTACGAGGTCACCTTGGGCCCACAAGACCACAGTACAGAGGCCTGCACTGCCATCTTCAGTTGACTCCGCAGACCAAGTATAAAAGTTAAGTACTTGTATCTAATTGCAAAAACCCGAGGACGCTGTCTTAAATAGTCACCCATTCTGATAATTTATACGCATCCGAATCCCCCATGAAACATCTCATAAACTTAAATATTCAAGACTTTTAAAATTGTATCTCTTCATAATCTAAATAATAAGTTAGCCAATACTTATCTATCTTTGTAAACTAAATAACCTAAGTCTCTAAATTTAATATTATATAACAATGTTTTAAGGTTATAATAAAATATACTTTTTGTAAAACCTCTCTTGTTGTTGCCTTATTGAAGTCTCCCATCACCACACACACCGTTCATATGTGAACTGGTGCCCTGGGATAAGTATAAGTGTCTCGTAGGTCTCCCCGTTGATCCCGCTGGTGCGTGAGTGACTTCTCAGTGTTACAAGTGGCTAACAACTCTGTCGGCCGATTACGCGTTCACGCCTTATTCGCAGAACATATGAATTTTGGTTTAAGCATAGAGACTAAGGTATATCCAGTAACCTTTCGCAGACAAAGTCGCGGGTGTCCACTAGTTAATGTAATAAAGGGTTATAATAATAATTACTCAATTTTTTAATGTTTGTTAAAAATAATCATGAATAATAAATTGTAAAATTGTACTTTTTAGGGTTCCCGTACCCAAAGGGTAAAACGGGAACCCTATTACTGAGACTGCTGTCCGTCCGTCTACTAAAAAAACCGAATATAGGTAATAAATATTTAAGGGGGTGCCCATACAACAAACGTAATTTTTTTGCCGTTTCAGTACCTTTGTGCACGAGTCCGACTCGCACTTGGCCGGTTTATCTGTGTTGCAACAGTTTTTCAGAAGACATGCGATACTATATCAAATAGAACCATAGAGATATTAAAAATACGTCTATGAATAGAACCTGCAATATAAAATTGAATGCACTAGTATTTGCGAGAGGACTGCTTTGATATGCAAAGGTCAATGGGCGGAATCCGCCTCGCTTCGTGGAAATGAAAATCACGGAATGAAAATGGTATAAAATGAAAGAGTATAAATTCTCATAACTTTATAGTACGTAGGGCCTAGAACTGAGAAACTTATTGATTAAAAGCAAGCTCATTTTAACAGCAGCTCATTCGTAAGTAGATTTATTTTACCGAGTCACCCAACTATTTCAAAAAAAAAATCTCAAATCAGGTAGCTAACAGAGTAATCCAGTTAAAATATTCGGAATAAAATTGTAAGGTTGCATTACTCAATACTCAATACATTTATTGGTTGTATTAATGTGGTACAGATGTTAAAATAGGTAAAGTTACAATTTTGGACCCTGTGTTTGGGCACAGCACAATGTTTGTCTGGAGAGAGGAGGAATTTTATTTATTTTATTTATTAATTACGCATAATTTTATTTCATTTAAGGTTTTTGTTGGTTATTTTTATGGATTATATTACGTTTTTATTTTATTATGATGTATATAAACAAGATTTTGGTACATTTAATAAAAATAACAATCTGATGTTTGGATGTCACAAATATCGCAATACAAACATATCTAAAGATCCTGGTCATTAATTCGTATATTAGCTGCAAATTGATGCAGATCTTAAGTATACCATTATAAATCAAAAATCAAAAGCTTTCATCGATCCGACTTGTGCTAAAAAAGTTATTCAAGGTTAAAGTTGAACATTTTCGGTTTTTTGGATTCTTCTCGTAAACAGTGAATTATATAAAAAAATAGTATTGTACAAAATTGATCTAAAATTTTGTACAATACTATTTTTTGATAAAATTACCTACAAAATGACTTTACAACTTGTACGTCCGCTCGGATAAATATGCCCGACAATACGATGGAGAGGCACTCCATGATTGACAAGTGCCTCCCTACTGCAGCTCCAAAACAAGGCGATGTCAAGAGACAACGCCATTACCACCTCGCCCCGCGACACTGTTCCTCCGCCTGTGTCTTCACGTACATGATCACTTTCACGCTTTCCCCGACGGAAACCGTACTGGTTGTCCGCCAGGTCTGGCCCAACGCTCGTGAGATGCTCGACGAGGCGTTCCGCCAAAATTCCTTCAAAGAGCTTACACACCTCGTGGAGCAACACATGATCAGTTTCCCCGTCCTCCACTCCTTGGGAAACGGGCCCCTTTCGAGGCATGCGCTGAAGAGCCCTTTCAGTCGAGCCCCGAGATCCTCAAGGGCCAGAACCCATACACGGCCAGGAATGCCGTCGGGTCCGGGGCGGTAATTTTCCCTAAAAATGATAGAGTAGTGTAACTATGATTTTAAGTGCCGATTTCATCGATGTCACGCAATTCTTTGTCCCGGGAAATTCACCCCTAAAAACGTTAAGACCATAAAATTTCCTGTAACGACAGATACGTACCTACTGTTAAGTAATTGACTTTTATATAGTGCTTGTAAATTTTATGTTGCTGTTTTGGTGCAGACCGTAAAAAAGAGAATATATTATTTGGTAGGTACTAGAATCAACACTGTACCTAATTGAGCGGAGCGAAGCGAAGCTCTATCTTAGACGACAAGTGTAAATCGTTTGTGTGCCAACTCCTCCGAAACGGCTCGACCGATTTTCACCAAATTTGGCATGCTGGTCGACATCATACCCGGTAGTGCATATCTCTGAAATCTTGAAAATAGAGCATAAAAAAAATTAAGAAAATTTGCTCCGCTCAACATTTGCAATTAGTAGCATGCATTGCATACCTAGTTATGATTGTACGGAGCGAAGCGGAGCTCAATCTTAGGCGACAAGTGTAAATCGTTTGTGTGCCTACTGCTCCGAAACGGCTCCACCGATTTTGACCAAATTTGGCATGCTGGTCGACATCATACCCGGGAGTGCATATTTCAGAAATCATGAGAATAGAGCTGACCACGGAGGAATAATCACCGAAAATGTCCTGGACATCACCGAAAAACCAGATGATTAAATGGTTGCCATGGAAACACGTGCGTCAACAATGAAAATAGTTTTTTTTCCATTCGATTAATTAATTTAATTGTTCGATTCTGATTATGATATGCTCAACATTTGCAATTAGCAGCATGCATTGCATACCTAGTAAATAATATAGCCATTCTGTATTGGTTAGTCTATGAGCTTTTCTTGCAAGTTGTGTTGTCTCTGCTGTGTACTTTTCTCACGTAGGTAGTGCTACTGCACATCACATCTGTTATGTGAGTGGTCTGGGGAGGTCAGTGAGTGACTGCAATGCAAGTCAGTGCAATGTATATTCACCAGGTAGCTCGGTGCACAGTTATCACACATTGCTATCATTTTGATTGATGACATTGATATCGCCACGCATTGCGGGCGAGATCCGCACGCTGGTGGAAAAACGTTTGACAGGAAAAGCGCTCTTAATATTTTGTACACAAAACTTAGAATAATATACTACCTATTTACACCTACACACTACACCATAATAAGAATACATCTACACCAACACTTAACCTAACGAATATCACTATTTACACATTTGCAAAGCTTTATAATGTTATTGCGAGGATTTGCGATCGGAGCGCAACGTGTATTAATTAAATTAACTTGCAATATCTTTTTACTACTAATATTGTAGAAAAATGCGGGGAATGTAATATTGTTTTCTTTATTTATATTAACTAGGTATGCAATACATTCTGCTGTTGCAATAATTGAGCTGAGTTTATCGATCCGGGTTGAACTCCTAAACGACTGGACCGATCTTTATGAATTCAGATATATGCACTCACGGTGATGGTCACTATGACCGTGCCAAATTTCAAAAAGATCGGTCCAGTCGTTTAGGAGGAGTTCGATCCCAAACGAAATACACGAGTCGCCTAAGAAAGAGCTTCGCTTCGCTCAGCTCAAAAAACATATTCAATGCATTTTTACTATTATTATAATATTTTTATTACGTATACATAATTAATACTTAATTATACTTAAAGCCCTTGATCAATGCTCTCCTCTAAATATTTAAAATTTGGACCACTTAATACCGGTTCCCTGTCGAGTTTAGGGTGGCCGGCCATGTTCCGTCACGCCACCGCCGCCGTGGACGTAATGGTTATAAATAAAATATGGCTGAGGACGAGGCAGGCGGGCAGTGCTCCGAAGGTAAAAGATTGGAGGCATATTCCGCGTCCATTGAACATTCGCAAGGTCTTGGAGCAAGGGATGGCCTTCTACATCAAAACTGGAGTGAGTGCTCGTACTAGGGGATCACCCCATACACCCTAGTGTGGAACAGATGTGGATAAATAGTACCGTATCAGGGAAAAAGTTACTGGTTGGCAGTGCCTAGTGTCCGCCCTGGCTCAGCATGAATGTGTATTTGGTCGGTATGATGGATAGCATCACTGCGTTCCCCTATGTACATACACTCGCCATATAATAGAACGGCTGCTAGACTGAATGTTGACGATTTTAGTATTTTGGGTCATACGTATGAATGTTTTCACTCGGCCGGTCGCGGCTGCCGATGCGAGAAGCTTTGTTTTGTTGACACATTTAAGTACTTGGGTTTGCACGTAGACCGTAAATTTAGCTGGAAGGTCCACGTAGGTGAGGTATGCTCCAAGTTGAGAGTGCTATTAGGAAAGTTCTATCACCTTAGGATTATTCTTAACAAACGTTTGCTACGTACTGTATACTTTGCGTTAGTGGATTCGACACTCGGCTATTGCCTAAGTAGTTATGGGCGTTCTTTCGATACATATCTCAAAGATATCAAGAACCTTCAGGTTCGATTTCTTAAATATTTAGTTAGTCCTAGCGTTAAAAGAAAATGCTGTGGCGATTATGACCAGCTTTTTTCTGTAACTAAGATACTCCCTGTGAAGGCTAAGGTCGAATATTTAATTATTATAGAAAACTACCACATTGACTTTTTTAGGAAATTAATTACCAATAGATATAATACTAAAAGAGCTAGGAAAAGAACATATGTATGCCCGAAAGTTAAAAATTATTATGGTCAACGAACCAATACCTAAGTACCTGTTACCAAAATTATATAATAAAAGAGATTTTTTAAGGGAAGAAGGGAGACTATATAAGAATACGCTGAAAAGAAGGGTTAGAAAAGCACTACTAGAAACTTACAATGCTACATAGTAGATCTTCAATTACTATTAAGGTTTGATAGGTTTTTAGATGGTATAATTTATAGATATTAGGTATTAATTGTAAAAATAGGTAAGGAGTGCAAGCTTGCCAACGAACTGCGTCTGCAGTTTGGCGAGATATTATATAAGTAAAAAATGTAATGCCTAATCTGGAATAAAAATAAAAAGAATTATCGAGAGGCGAGTTTCTTGACCGAAGGGAGCAGGTGTTTTCTAATGAATCCTACATCTGAATCCTACATCGCGATAATGAAATTTGCACGCGTTTACTTATAAGCAAACACGTTCCAACCACGAATTTTGCTGTTCTCTCTGAGACAGTCTTGATAATGCCTCGTTTAGAGGCGAAACAATTGTCGACGTTTTGTTGTCTTTTTAATTCTGCGAAAAATTAATGCTATTATATAATTTTAAAATTTTTTTTCTTAAAACATTTTACTTACCATTGTTTGTCATGGATTTTCGCCAGGTAACGCCTGTTTCTATCCAATATTTGAGATCAGTGAGCATCACTATCCAGGCTAAACTATACATAAAGTTGATCAAGCTCCACAGAACAGCAAGTCAAAATCTTTGGTTCAATCAAGAGTGTAAGCGCTTTGGGGTGTTTATTTTATTTTATTTTTATTTTATTTTCTGCCTAAAAACAAACAATAACTCAGTGTCGGCTAGGAATTCTATTTTAAAAGCAAAAGCAGTGTGGCTAAACTCGGATATTAGGAGTTTATTTAGAGTGAGAGACAATTTGAAGTGGCATTTAAAGGTTCTACACGAGTTGTGTTACGGTGTGAATGCCTCGAAGAGGCATGGTTTGCGTTGAGTCACATCCCTAGTATGGAAACTTCCAGAAAGCGTTAGAACTTGTTTGTTTCGCAAGAAATTCCTAAGCCCATTGTCTTGGCGCCTCGTAAGATCGGAGCGATAAGAACCGCGCGGTTTGACCAATGGGAGGCCGCCTCGATAGTACGATCGCATCACTATGCACGTGTAGGCGGGGTCATTAGGTTTTAATTGCCAGACCGAAGTATTATAAGGAGTGCACAACGTCTAAGGAAGAAAAAGAAAACATTTGAATAGTATTGGTACTAGACCACTCGCAGCCGCCGGACAGCACGGACGAAGTAATAAATTAAATCCTGTAAAAATAACAGAAACGTTAAGTAACCAAGTAAAACCGAAAAACATTATTGATTGTTAGTTTTGTTTTACATTAGTGGTGCAATAAATAGAACTCCCGGAAATACGTGGTAAGTAATGTGAACAGATTAGCTTACGTGCAACGTCCCCCGCGCGATCTATAATTAGAACATTACTAAATAACTATCTAATAGATCAACTTCATGGATTATTAGTAACCTAAAGCCAACTAGAAGTGTCTAGATTAGAGCCACGTTCATCGTAGTTTCAACCGTGTTTAATGTAAACTAATATTTTATAAACTTGTATCGAAATAATATCCAAATCAGACGGTGCTGAATTTCTTACCACAAGATATACTAGAAAACAATTAGGACGGTGAAGTTAAGACTACTCCACGCCTAAATGAGATAATTATATTATGTATTGTATATGTATATGTGTTACATACGCAAATACTCATTTTATAACCAGTAGGGGATGATAGAATATAGTACATTGCCCCGTCGAATATAACGGTAAATTGTTAACAATAATCATACAAAGAATTCTCTTAAGGGCTATTCACCTACGGACTTAAGTAGTAATTTATATTATTGTAATTTTAATTTGCTCATATCACGAAGGAGAATCCGGGTGAGATATTACATCTACCCGGCATATTTTATTGTGAAGCCGTACCATTTGGGGCACGGCCTTAAACAACCGATAACTTTCTAAATTTTTATTGTGAATAAGTAAAGACAATTACCTGGAGCATATCCCACCTAGTTGGAATGTGCATTTTTATGTAATATTATATTATCAAGACGGCCATAGAGGGACCGTCGTTTTGGGGTTCCCTAAATTGGTGAACCATCAGGAGATACTGTTATGTAACATTTAATTATCTAGACTGCATTTAGGGACCGTCATTTTAGGGTTCCCTATTCTAGTGAACTATATTAGTGTACCATTTTATTATCTAGACGGCCGTTTAGGGACCGTCATTTTAGGGTTCCCTATTCAAGTGAACCAAATTAAAGTTTCAATTGTTAAATGGGAATTACGCATAGCGCAGACTCAGTAGGAACGTCGTCTCCGACGCGTAATAGGTAAAGATAGTCTTTCGAAATCTACCCACATCTGTGCTGGGGCTTATAGATAAATTTTATTATTTTATTATTAGATAATTATTACAGTGAGACTTTCTGCCGTCGGTCGGAGACCGTTATATAGGAATAGTTCAAACACCTGTCTGTGTTTTCCTTGTTCCCATGTTTGTGTTATCCTTTGTTAGGTGTGACCTTGCCGTGTACCCTCATGTGAATAATTGTACAGCGCGTCCGACAAGTAGGGAACCTGTACGGCGATTCACGTGTGGGGCCTACGGCAAGCGGTGCCGAGCCGGTATCTAATCCGTTGCTTGTGTCTATTCCAGAGCTACCTTGGGGCTTAGATAAGCCATATTGCGAAAACCTACGACTACTGGGCAGCCTGAAGCTGCGCCGTCGCTCCGTGGCCTTCACCCGGAGCATCTCGGCCTGTTACCGTAGATCGATTGGAGGACACCAGCGGATCCCGCCGGCAGACCGCCGTCGCCGTGGACCCACAAGTTAAGTGCACCGGGCACTTCCGTTAACAATATATGTGGTCCTATCCGACCGACACACTTTTAGCTACTCTTATTGTATAAAACTAGGTTCCTGCTATTAAAGTGATATTAATTGTTTTTCTGTCGTTTGATTGACTTCTGTGGCAGGGGCCGTATCAGTTGTCATTCGGTTTACACAGAGTAGAATTTGATTTGTTGGATAAAAGGGCACGAGATTTAGCTTCTAAATTTATGCATAAATTTTTTTTAATACAATCAAAAAAATTATTTAATCTAAGGGTGGGTAGAGGCGAGTTTCTTGACCGAAGGGAGCAGGTGTTTTCTAATCATACATTTTACCTCAGAATCAAGAACCTTTCTGATATTCATCTCAGCAACAGTGAGGTGTCCCTTTTAAATAAGGGCTTAAAATATTCCATACCTAAATCATTTAACAATAAAAAATCTTTAGAACCTTTGGCAGTAGATGCGGAGGTGGCAATCATTAGAAATAAGGGTGACATAATGTTGAAGGCACTGGTTGCACAAAAAATCGATTCTGTTTGTTTGTCTGGTACTTTTAACTCCGAATTGACTGTACAAAGGTCGATTCGCAACAAACTTAGGGACGGGGATGTGGTTCTGAGTAAGGCTGATAAGGGTAACACCGTGGTTTTGATCCCGAGGGAGGATTACATAGCAAGAGTCAATGACATCATTTCATCTGATGATTTTCAACACTTAACCTTCAATCCTACAGCTAAGTTCCAGGCAGAACTAAAGCTTGCTTTGAAATCCACGACTTATTTATTCCCTGAGAACTCTTCGTTGCATAAAACTTTGATAAACATGAATCCCAGTTGTCCGTTGTTTTATGGCCTTCCAAAAATACACAAGGAAGGGTGCCCAATTAGACCTGTTGTCGCATACAGGGGCGCTCCAGCATACAATTTGTCGAAGTTTTTGAACACAATCATTAAAGAAGCAATAGATTTTAACCCAAAATTTTATATAAAAAATAGTACTGACCTCATAAACAAGATTAAAAATATTAAGTTACCGTCCAATGCTCAACTTGTGTCTTTGGACGTGAAAAGTTTGTTCACTAACGTACCGTATAATGAAGTATTAGATATTTTAAAACACAAATTAACAATAAAAAGGATCAATTTTAAGAAAATAGAAAAAATTTATAACCTAACAAGATTGTGTATGACTCAGAATTACTTTCAGTTCAACAACAGTTTTTTTCTACAGAGGAATGGATAAGTATATACAAAATCAAGACCGTCTTTGTCGAATCATAAATTGACCAATATGCAACGGCACCTGCGCCCATATTAATTTTATCTCTTTTCATGTGGAACAAAGCTCTAATGGGCGATATTGAGCTCTAATGCATCGTTTTTGCGCTCTGAAGACTAATTCCACATTTGTGGAGTTACCCCAGTATATAATACCATAGCGTAGGGCCGAGGTTACATATGCATGGTATGCGGTCATGAGTGTGGTCTCATTCACCACCTTTGACAGATTGTATTCTCATAGATATATTGAGATGGTAACGTGGTTCCCAGGTGACCACGTGTTCAGTCTCTACCGGAGGCGCTCGGCAATGGACGTAGGTGCGGCCGCGCCCTCGGGCAGCGTATTCGGCAAAGTTGACCAAGCGACATTTTGGGCGATATTGAGTTATACGTAGGTCACACTATAAGTTTTGCGTAACTTAAAAAAACAACATGTTAAAACCAAAATATTATGTTTATTGCTTTTCAAAATACTCTCCTTTACATTTTAAACATTTTTTCATGCGCTCGAACCATTTTTTAAAACAAACAGGAAGACCACAGATCTGAAGGCATGTTTTCTTCGTGCTGATTGAACGCTATCACTGCCTCTTCGGGGTTGGTAAAAGTGAAACCTCTCATCAAATCTTTGATTTTTGGGAAAATACAGAAATTACAGGGTGCTAGGTCGGGGCTATGCGCAGGATGGGTGACGAGTTGCACTTTTTCGGAAGCTAAAAATGACTTTGTTTTGTTGGCCGTGTGTGAAGAAGCGTTGTCATGATGTAGGAGAAGGCGGCTTTTGGGTAGTCTTTCGCGAACTTTTTCTAACACCCTGGGTAAACAAATGGTAGAATACCACTCGGCATTAACACTTTTTTGATCTTCAAGTGGAATTGTACAGATGGGACCCGTAGCTGAGAAAAAAACGCGATCATTTTTTTACCAACGTTTCTCGCCTGCCTCACCTTTGTTGGCTTGTTCTCATCTTCAAACACCCATTCACAAGATTGCTGTTTTTTTTTCGGGTTCAAAACAATAAATCCACGTTTCGTCTCCTGTGACAATGTCATAAACAGCATTAGAATGTCCGTGGTCGTACTTCAGTAGCATCTGTGAGCACCATTCCACGCGAGCCCGCTTCTGCTCCGCTGTCAGTTCATGAGGGATCCAACGACAACAAATTTTCCGAGCTTTCAATTCTTCGTGTAAAATTTTCTGGATTTGATTTATACCAATCCCCAATAGTCCTCAAATTGTCTCATAGGTAATCCGCGGGTTTTCTTCAATTAACCGCTTAACAGTAGCCACATTATTTTTCGTTGACGGCAGTTGAAGGCGACCCTTCACGAAATTCGTCATGTAAAGAAACTCGACCTCTCTCAAATTCAGCAAACCATCGCTTCACGGTGCTCAAACAAGGTGCTTGTCTCCCAAAAGCATTTTGAAAACGAGCGGCAAAGTCTTGCGGAGAGAGAGAACTTTAAAATCATAAAAAATCATTGCTCTAAAATCTTTTCGACTTAATTCCATTTTCGTTGTATACGTAGAACTTTGATGTGTGATAAAAAACAATTGACAAATGATTTCCCGCCAATTGTTTATTTTTATTACTAAGAAGGTTGCAACGTTTAAAAAATATAACATTCGAAATTAAAATAGTTCCGATTAGCTAGAAATGCAAAACTTTTAGTGTGACCCATGTATATATCACTGAAATCAGAAAAAAAAATCTGCGTTGATTGATCCTACTCTCGTACCGCTAAGATGGCTTTTGTTGTCGCTTGGTAATTTAAAAAAAGTCACATTTTCACTGATTTCGGCGACTAAGCGACAAAAATTTTACCAATTTAGGAATAACTTTCACTTGGTATGGTATTCGAATTTAACTTCTTACACTTAGTAATTTCTGCTTTGACTCAAATTAACGTGTTAATACATTTAGTAATTTTTACCTTCTACTGTCTACGGTATGAATATTACTTAAGAAATTTTACCTGGTTATATTTTTTTTTATTCACTATTAAAGCTTTTTTACCTTACCGTAATTATTTATTTTCATTTAGTATTTTTTTCCTAAGCACAACGCACTAAAAACCTTATATAGTAGTATTTGTCCTGCCTAAAATGAATATAATTTTGTCGTTTGGTACTATTTTACCTACTATTACTATACTATTTTACTATTACTATACTATTACTATTTTACCCCCGTACGTATGGTTTTGACGGCCAAGGTTCGCAGCGGTCTGTCTAACAGAGTCGCGTTCACCGTGACCGCCAATCTATCCGCCCATACGGGAGCCCTGTATAAGGCCATACTCCGCACGATCCCTAGGTAAGCCAGTGGCCCTGACGGCATTCCGGCGGTGGTGCTACGAAAATGTGCAGCTGAGTTGTTTCCAGTAAACTGATTATAAAATTGTAACTGTTCGCTGTCTGTACAAGGAAGATATATATGAGAAATTGATGCAGGGTGGCTTTATGAACGCAATAGAACCCCAAAATAAAGTTTTTAGAATTTTTGTCTGTTTGTCTGTTTGTCTGTGTGTCTGTTTGTCTGAATTCGTTGTGGTTTACTCAATTTAACATTTTGTTTTATTTCAATCGGTTCATAAATAAAAAAAGTTATGTCGGTCTAAAGTAAACCGCAGGCGGGCTGCGGGCAAAAGCTATACATATAGGTCTTGATACTTAAGTTTTAATTCATGTATGACTTACTCTCTATGCCAAAATGATTGAGAATATGATGTACGATTAAGTGACAATACTCATTTTTTATTTACTTTCAGACAAACACAAATCACGTCTTTGACCACGCTCACGTTTTGCCAGTCACTTCGGTTCCGGGTAGTATGGAAAATCCATAACCACTCTGTAATTCATATTCATGATGTCAGTTTTAGTTAATGTGGGAAAAGGGCATGTATTGTAGGTTATGAAAATAACACTATAAAATATAATATGCAGAATATATTTACAACACAATAATCACTGAAAAAACATTTGAGCGAAGTCCTTAAAAATACTATCAGTCACATTTTAAAATCAAATACAGATCTATAAAATATGTCACCGGAGTCGGCCAGCATTACATCATTGAGGTTATAATAAAACCTACAACACGCCCTCTTAATATGGGACAACTACCAATATATCCTGGACAAATGACTGGTGCTTAAAATTAGGGAGTGCCTTGGTTAACAAGTCAGCAGTCATCTGTTCGGTCGACAAGTACTTTAGTTCAATAATATTATTATCAACTGCTTCGCGAATATAGTGATACCTAATGTCCACATGCTTCGTGCGTTTGTGGAATACCGGGTTAGATACAAGCTTTGCCGCAGACTGATTATCACTATACAGGGTTACAGCATTATAATACCCCGTAAGTTCGCCAAGCACCGCACGTGCGTATACCGCTTCTTTAGCTGCTTCAGACAAAGCAATGTACTCCGCCTCGGTAGACGAAAGTGCGATACAAGATTGCTTGTAACAACCCCAAGAATTTACATTGCTACCTAACTTAAACATATATCCTGTTTGCCGGAGCAGGTCAATCGCTGGAGCCAGGAGGCTCGCGACGATCTGTTCCGGCAATGGGCCTTGAGATGTGCGGCTCCGACCGCGAGCCGAGTGCTCGTGGGGGCCATCGGTCCTGTGCTCCGCCAGTGGATGGAGCATGCGCAGGGGGCTCCGACCTACTTCCTCACCCAACTTCTCACGGGTCATGGCTGTTTTGCCAAATTCCTGTGGGAAGTGGTGGGGATCCTGTCGGAGCCCGTTTGTCATCACTGCGCAGGCGGCGCCGTAGATACGGCGCAGCATACGCTCGCTGTGTGCGCCGCCTGGGACACGCAGAGGTTGGCCCTCACGGGCATCATCGGCAGTGTAGGTTCGCTGCCGGCCGTCATTCTCTCTATGGCCGGCAGCGAAGAATGTTGGGCCGCCGTCGCCTCCTTCGCTCGGGAGGTGATGGCGGCAAAGAGAGAGGCCCTGCGGGAACGGGAGCGTGCCGGCCGCACGCTTCCGCCCCGCCGGGCACCAGTCAGGGGGCGACGGCGTATTGCATACGCCCAAGCCCCCGACTGATAGGGCCGTTAGCGGTGGGTCGGGGGCCCACCGCTCACGCGAAAGGCCCTGAGGAGTCCGACGCCCCTTATGTGTTTCGGGGGCGTCGCTTCTATGTTGTTTGGGGGGGGTCAGCCCCCCGTGTTGTTGAGCTCGAAAGAGCGCCTCTTTTTCGGGGCGCCGTTGCTTAACAGTTTGTCTATCCGGCGGCCCGGCTAAGGCGAAGGAGAAACACCGTGGATAGGTTTTAGTGGGTAGTCCGGCCCGTTTTACATCCTAGGGCCGGGAGTCCCACACGAAGCCGTCTCGCTCCCCCTCGCAGCGAGACGGTGAAGTGCGTAAATGCATCACCGACCACGTAAAAAAAAAACATATATCCTGTGTAGGACTTACGATCCGCCCCATTAGCCCAGTCGGCGTCGGTAAACCCATACAAATGAAATTTGTCATGTTTAATATTTTTCTTATACAGTAGACCTAAATTCATTGTGCCTTTCAAGTAACGCAATACACGTTTGGCCGCAGTAAAATGTTCAGCTGTATAACATGTATTATACTGACTAAGAAAACTTACAGCAAATGAAATGTCAGGTCTGCTGATCACAGACAAATACATCAATGAGCCTATCAGCTCTTGATATGGTAGTCTACTATCATAATTTGAGCTATCATAAAACTTCAGACCTACGTCTATGGGCGTCTTAGCAATTTTGCAATCTTTCATATCGAAACGTTCTAACAACTGTTCGATATACGTTCTCTGAGTCAGCTTTAATTCACTACTAGTACGATCTACCTTGATGCCTAGCATATGTTTTACAGCACCTAAATCCTTTATAGAGAAGTGTGATTTTAGTGAGCTCTTCAGCTTATTAGCAAGCTGATTACAATTATAGAAAACGAAAAAATCGTCAACATACAAGGCAATAATAATGATTTGCTTACCAGCTTTATGACTGAAGATACAGCTCTCGTGCTTGCTCTGCGTGAAGCTCTCTGCCAGTAAGACTTGTTTTACCTTATCATACCAAGCGCGAGACGCCTGCTTCAACCCGTATACAGCTTTCTTGAGTCTGTAGACTTTATGCTCATTGCCATGTTTTATAAATCCTTCTGGCTGTGACAGGTAAATCTCCTCATTCAAATTTCCGTTCAAGAAAGCAGTTTTTACGTCAAGGTGATCAATCTTCAGATCTAACTCGACCGCTAGAGATAGCAACATTCTCAACGAGCTATGTTGTACAACAGGAGAGTATGTATCCATGTAGTCAACACCAAAAGTCTGGGTAAACCCCTTTGCAACTAATCTAGCTCTGTAATACACAATTTTTCCATGAGCGTCACGTTTTATCTTAAACAGCCAACGATTCTTAACAATGTTCTTGTCTACCGGTCTGTCAACTAACTCCCAGACCTCATGCTTATTGAACGAATCAATCTCATCCTGCATAGCTTGCCTCCACAGCTTATTATCAGTCGATTGCAAAGCCTCCTTGACAGTTGTTGGCTCGTTCAACTCTACCTCGAGTGCAGACATTGTTCCTGGTACTCTCGGCCGCAAATTATAGGCTGGTCCATCATTCTGTGTCTCCTGTGGTACCCCACCTGTGTCAGTAGATGAGCTTGGCTCATGCTCGTCCGCCTTGAACCAAACTTCAGGCACTGCTGGCATCTCCGCCTCAACCTGAACGTCAACATTCGGTACCGTTGGCATCTCCGCCTCTATATCTACATTTTCCACAGCAAGCTGTTCTCTCGTATGGCTTTCCTCAATAAAAGGCTCGTAATCACACATCGGGAAGAACATCTCCACAGTTGACCCTGGGAAAATGGTTTCATTAAAAACAACATAACGACTACGAAATACTGTGTGTTTCGCTAAATCATACAGCCTAAAGCCACTTGTTTCGTAGCCAAGAAATATACAACGTGTACTTTTTGGTTGAAGTTTATTGCGCTTCACGTTGTTAACGTGAGCGTGAGCTTCACAACCAAACACACGTAAATGTTTTAGACTTACTTTCTTGCTAGTCCAGGCCTCCTCAGGCGTTTTTCCTGAGAGCCTTTTCGATGGTGATACATTAATTAAGTATGCTGCAGTACTGGCAGCCTCAGCCCAGAACTTGTGATCTAGGTTAGATGTGTACAACAGGCATCTTACTTTTTCCATGAGAGTGCGATTGAGTCTTTCCGCAGAGCCATTCTGTGGTGCACTGTATGGCACCGTGACTTGGTGGACAATTCCTTTTCCTCTCAAAAAACTCGCAAGTTCCCTGTTCACGAACTCCGTTCCATTATCTGATCTCAAGTTTTTAACTTTATCACCTGTTTGAGTCTCTACTAAATTAATAAAGTCTTTTGTGTAGCGACTCACCTCGCTTTACAGCTTCAGGAAATACACAAACACCTTCCTCGTATGATCATCCAAAAACGCCAGGATGTACCTCTTACCTCCAAGCGAATTTACCGGTAGTGGCCCACACAAATCAGTATGAATTAATTCCAACCGTTTCGTAGCCACAGACTTTTCAGGATTGCTACGGAAAGAAAAACGTGCCTGTTTGCCTTTCAAACAAACTTCACATGCATCGCCTTTACAAGGGTCGTTCTGAAAACTAATATCATTAGCAACACCCTGCCTCAAAAGCTTCATATTATTGCCACTCAAGTGGCCAAGTCTTTGATGCCAGGTCGTTGTACTAACAGTTAGATTCGCCCTTAGACTGCAAGTCTGAAGTTTATAAGCACCTCCTACGTCATTAACCTTAATTAAAATATCGCTAGAATTCGAAAGTGTACAACCATTAGTATCAAAATTTATACTACAACCGTTCTTAATCAATTGAGATACAGATATGAGATTCATAGACAATTTAGGTATATACAACACGTTAGTTAATGTTAAATTATTAAACAACTTAACGTTACCTATACCTGTACATTGTATTTTATCTCCACTGGCAACAGTAACTGAACCACCATGAGATTTAAACTCGGTTATCAAATCTCTCTTGCCAGTCATGTGGTTCGTCGCTCCCGAGTCAATATATCACGAAGAATCAGTGTCCGCTACAGTACTATATGCCGAAAAGACGCAATTACCAGAAGAATTTCTTTCATTCCGACAGTCTTTCTTCAAATGCCCTTTTTGTCTGCACTTTCAGCACACGGTTCTCTCTTTCTATCATGCACATCCTTCGATCTTGACTCTACATTGTGTTGCAGCGCTTTTCTCGTCTTGGAGTCACTCGTAGTAGCGCCTCTTCTTGTTGAATACAAACACTCGAATCTCCACGAGTAGTCCAACGTTGATCCTGTAGGAGCTTTTTACTAAATCAGCAGTAATATTAGTTCCTGAATGCTCTAGTGCCATGATCATAGGCTCGTACTCCTTCGGCAAACCTTTGAGCATCAGCGCACCAAGAAACTCGTCATCAACAACCTTGTTCATATTCGCCAATTGCTGAGCTAATGACAATACTTCATTGACGTAAGCTTCCATGCTGCTGAAGTTCTCCATTTTGACGGCGCACAGGTTCTGGAGTATGCGAACTCTCGAGTCCTTTATCATCGTACGCACTCGCCAGTGCATTCCAGGCATCTTTAGCCGTGTTCGCCGATATTAAATGTGAAAAACATGACTTTTCTACGCTAAGACAAAATTTTGCTTTTGCCATTTGATCGCGTCTGATTCGCAGATCCTGTGATGTTGTGTCATTTTTTTCATATTCACTTACAGACTGCCAAAGGTTATCCAGAACTAATGCATTTTGCATCAAAAATTTCCACTGAACATAATTTTCTCGTCCACGGAGTTTTTCTAGCGCAAAATTATAATTCTTTTCAGACATTTCGAACGTTGGAGGAATTGCTGCCCATAACCTATTGTAGGTTATGAAAATAACACTATAAAATATAATATGCAGAGTATATTTACAACACAATAATCACTGAAAAAACATTTGAGCGAAGTCCTTAAAAATACTATCAGTCACATTTTAAAATCAAATACAGATCTATAAAATATGTCACCAGAGTCGGCCAGCATTACATCATTGAGGTTATAATAAAACCTACAACAGCATGCAATACACTACGCCATGCGCCACTTTTTTTTTTTTTTTTTTTTTTTAATTCCGCGGCCCAAGGCCGCGGCCGCTCTAACGTCCGTTGCCGGGCGTCTCTGTTTACTAGCAGAGGGTATGTCCAGTGGCCACTGGAATTCTTCCTAGTGCTAAAGAGAGGCGCTTGGCAATGGTGCGGTATTTTGTTTTATCGGCATTTAGTGATAAAAGATTTTACTGGTGCTATTTTGTCCCAAATTAAAACCATTTTGTGCGTGTTTATTTAAACAAAATTAAGAGACGAGGTGTTTACCTTTCTATATAAAAGAAAGTCGAGTTGGTTAAGGGATTAATGGCCCCAGAACGGCTATACCCACAAGTGATAAAACCTATTACAAACAGCAGAAAAATGACGAGTAAAATAAATAAAAGAAATCAATTTCTCATACAAAATACTCAGGGGCTTAGTACCTGTGAACATTGAGGTCATTCAGTGATTAAAAACCTTCCGATAAATGCTAAAATCGTACGTGGTTCCTGTTAAGAAACCTAACAAAGAAACTGATTGCCTCGACGCACATATACCCATTTCATTAACGTGATGTTTGCCAAGTTATTCGAGACTATGTTAAAGTGTAGCCTAGAGTGGTTCATTGAACACCATTCCTTAATCCCAGAGTATTAGTTTGACTTTCGGAAAGGTAAAAGCACTATGTTTAATTTAGGTTGTTTATTAGGTGACATTCAAAACAATTTTAAATGCAACAAACTGACTTTAGCTGTATTTTTAGACATAAAAGGCGCCTTTGATAATATTGATCTCCGTCACTTGGCACACCCTGTCCAGTACTATTCTGGATATTTTTTTTTTAAATAATCGCACGGGTTATTTAAAATTTATCGTTGACGTCATTTATTCATTAGAATGACTAAGAACTATTTAAATAAACTATTTTGCACGTGTTTATAATGCTGTCTGGACACAACTGCGTGAGGCATTTATTCCATATTTTAATTAAATATGGAATATTTGAAAATAGAATAGTGAAATAGATCGCCCTGCAATAGTCTTTTGTTATGCACATTTGATTGTTTATACAAATTATTTCATATTTGTCAGCTCACCGTAATAAAGGCTTATCAAGCACAATTGGATTTAATTGAAGCTTATTTTTTAAATCACAAAGATGTGAATTTAGCTCTGCGGTGGTATAGAGAGATAACGTTTGTTAGAGAGATTTGATCCTTATGATTGACCCTATCGATCGATGCCATAAAAGTAAGAGAGTTATTTTTTCGGATTTTACCCGGTTCGATTCCCAGGTGTGGCAAACGAATTTTCGAAAATCCGTGAATGCAGTTCTGTTTCTTTTTAAAAATAAAGGAATGTTTCCTTTGAGTAAAATTGTCTATCTCCAGCATGTAGAGTACTTTCCCTCCAGGTGTCGTTAAAAATTCCACCCTGTAAAGTATAAACAACAACTAATTGTTGTTTTTCTCTTTTGCGGTTGTATATTTTTTGTGTATATTGTATAATATTAGGTGGGATAAAAACATCATAAGTATTTGGTATCCATCTGGCTCTAGATATTAGTTGACTGAGGGAGCGAAGCGACCGAAGTGTATATTTGTATCGGACGTATATTATTCCTTGTATATATTTTCTTCTATAAATTTGTTTTTGTGTCGGTGTGTATTATTGTACATTATTAGTTGTATGCTTGTATATTGGATTGTATGAATGTGATGGATTGTATTCATATTAGGGTAGTTCAGAGGGTTAGACAATAATGTCTAACCCAATAATGCTATCATGCCATAAGGTCAAAAATAATAAGGACGCCGGCGGCATCTCGCTCTCTACCGGGGCTATTAGGAAGCGCCTCAGTGACTTGAACGTTGGGACCAACACCCGTTCTCTTGGGCACTCACTGGGGTTGGACGAGGCCAAGGCGGCTTTGACGGCGAAGGAAGAGGAGGCCAAATTGAAAAAAATGCTTCGCAAGGGGTTGGCTCACAAAAGGGGGCCTAGTAATAGCCTAGCTGTAGAAGTTGTAGCAGATGGTGAAATTTCAGAGGAGGCGGATACTACCCGAACTAAATACAGATTGGGTATGCAGGACATACGTGCTCTGGTAGGAAGGCACCACGCGGCGGTTTTAGAGCAGGTTGAGAAGACCACTAGCCTGAAGGGAGGCTACGCAAGTAAAATAAAGAAGCATCTTTCAGAGGTTACTGACGCTATTGAAAAGATGGCGGCTGAACTATCACTGAGACACGAATCCTCCGATGAAGGCGATGAAAAGACATATTTAAGCCTCGAGAGTAATATTATATTTTCTCAGGTGACGTACTTTGAATCCCTCGCTACCCTCAGGATTCTACTTTAGAAACCCTCGCTACACTCGAGATTCTACTCTAGAATCCTTCGCTTCGCTCTGGATATAGAGATCTGAAATAGTAGTTTTCATGACAAGGGTGTAAAATGGTATATTGTTGTCGAAGGCGCTATTTTGAATCCAGAGCGATGCGAAGGATTCTAGAGTAAAATAAAAAAGTACTTTTTTATTGCAATCGCTACACTTTGTCGTTGTCAATTTCAAATAAATCAACAGTCAAAATTGTCAATCAGCGCTGTCAGTCAGCACTGACACCTCAAAATTAACGAAGTGGTGGGTAATCCGTAGTAAACTTTGATAGATTCAAATTTAATAGTAAGATCATCATCATCATTCACCGAGCCCTTTCCCAACTTAGTTGGGGTCGGCTTTCCAGTCTAACTACGATTCGGCTGAACTTAGATATTTTCCATGAAACGACCTTCACAACCCATGGGCGATATCAACGTTCTGTCGTTAGACCGGTCGGATTTTTGATTTAGGGCTCCAACTATCCCTAACGAATTCCACAGATGTTTGTATGACAACCGGGACCGACGGCTTAACGTGCTCTCCGAGGCACGGAGGGATCTCAGTGTCTTAAGAAATGGTTGCTTAATCTTTGCAATGTGTTAACATTGTCGGTTACCACTAGGCCACGAGCCCCATTTAATGGTAAGATGTAGGTATATAATTAGAACTTAACTTTGGTTGTTCCTAGGACGTACAGCAGTAATTATGCACATATAACGATATCACTGGTTCCCTAATATGTGAAGTTCACTCAACTGCTATAACCGTCTGAATATTTTGAAGATTACTATTTTTTGTAAATGGAAAGTAACAGAAATAGTGTATTCAGGGGCAGGGTTGCCAGGTGAGGGAAATATGGGAATGAATAGAGGAAGCTTATTAGTAGTTTTCACATCCAGGGTATTTATATTACTTTGAAATGTTCATCAGAGTTTTCAACGCAACGCACAAAGCACAGACGCTCTCAGTAGGTAACTTACCTATTCACGACTGACTGGTTCCGCAGCTCCGGTAGAATGTTACAGTTGGTTTGATTCTGATTAGATATAATTCATCTACCGAGCTTTTTCTCAACGCAGTGGGGTCGGCTTCCTAGTCTAACTGCGATTCGGCTGAACTTCGATATTTTCCGTGAAGCGACTGCCATCTGACTACACAACCCATGGGCGATATCGAAGTTCTGTAGTTAGACCGGTCAGATTTTTGATTTAGGGTTCCAACTAGTGGTATAAGGTGTAGATTTTCTCGATATTTTTAACTGCTATATTTTTTTAAATACATGAGTTGAATTTTTTTTCTGATAGCTCTTATGACTCCTATCTCCTGGTTTCGACTTGACACCAACTTATGGGAAACCCTGTATATACCTAAATACTAGCGTGTTAAAATAACTAAAATCATTCTTGATATAAATTAAGATAAAAAAAACGCGAAAGTTTAAAGAAGTATTTACTAATTCGAAGACTGGAAATGGAATTTTTAAAATGACTTTTATTTATTCACTCACACAAAATCGCGCCCTGAATCCCTAAAACTATAGATATAATAGCGTTTCTCCCACCCACCAATTCACCAGTTACCGGTTAATAGAGCATCCTTCGTTTATTATAAGTGGATCGCGTGTTGGTGAGAATGTTTCCACTTTCCAATAAAGCCTCTTAGTAGGTACCTACCCATTTTTTGCCAATCAATCAGGGCATTATTAAATGAAAGACTATTTTATATTTTGATATTTATTATAAATACATTTAATTTACTAAACTATTCACGTATAGGTAATAGATCAGAACGCATGTCCATTCACAGCTAACACAAAGTAAATTTAATTATATTTTTTATAAAATCAATATAATTACAGTTTTACAATAATATAATATCAATAACATAAATATAAATGACAGTATATACATATTAAGCAAGGTTATACAACTATGTAACAAAAACACACAAACTATAACTAAAACACATAATATCAATAAAAGGATATATAGGTAAAGACATCTATGTTCAAACTTTCCGCAGTGTTATTAAAGTTGTTGGGATATTGAGGAGAAAGGTGCTTAAATGTAAGTATTTGTTAGGAAATAGTAAAAGAGACGTTACTGTCACGAGTGTGTATATTCAAGTAACTAGGTAAATAACAAACATTAAAACATTGAATAAAAGAATATGTCAAATAGAATATGCCTAATATAAAAGGAAAAATAACTTATAAAGAGTCTGCACTACAAGAGATTAGACTATCTACAACAGCGCCACGTTATCGGGAACATTTACGGTACAATCAAGTACATACAGTCCACCACAGGGCGAGGCATGAAGAACGGAATCACCTGTAAAACGAAAAGTATTATTTTTATAAAAATTACATCCACTTTTATCAAAAACACATATAAAACCCTTATCAACAGCTTTCTGTACAGATAACAGATTTGCTTTTAAATCAGGAACAAAAGCAACGTCACTGATCCTGTTGACAACGTTCTCTGGTGTATTTATTGAGACATTACCAATTCCGCAGCACTATATTTGTTCTCCGTTTGCGACTGTGACGCTACCATTATTCTTTAAAGAAATATCTTGAAACCAATCATGTCTAGAAGTCATATTTTTGGAGCATCCCGAGTCTACGTACCAAAGATCGTTATTAGAGTGGCCAGAAGTATTGAGAGCAGTAAATGTGGAGTCGTTTCCTTTTACAGCTTTTAATTTCTCCTTCTTGCATGTCAGTGGACAGTCCGGCCTTTTATGTCCAGGTACTTTACAGTAGTAACACACTATTTCTTTCTTTTTAGATTTAAATTTTAGTCTGGCATTGAAAACTGAATCCATTGGTGCAGCTGCATTTTTGGACATCTCATTCAGCAGTTTCCATACCAAAACTATTTGCTAATATTTAAAAGTTATATTTTAAATGATTATTTGTAATGTTTGTTAACATATTTGTGGGATAAGTCTGTAGTAATATTTTTCAAAAATTATTTTTATCGAAACGATTCTAAAGGATTTTTAATAGAATACCGTTAACCATACCTTGTATCAAATTTGAGAACCATAAACCAACATACCTACAGATAAATAAAGTAACCACCCTTTTTAGAAGTCGGTTAATATGATGTCGTTTTAATATTGTATCGCTGAGTAAGTAAACTAGCAGATACCTTGCTTCCACACACTAACACACACACACACACACACCCATAAAAACCGTGCATAGCAATTTGAAACTTCTATAATTGTGACGCAAACTAGATAACTTCCAGGGTACGTCTATCTTTTAAAAATAATTAAATACCTACCGTGTACTAACGGTCAGCTTATATTGGTGATTTAGGTATAGACGACGGTCCTTACCTACATAAATTGCATAATTTTACTTCTGCGCAATGTATGAGTATATTTCATTAATACTTTTCATGTACCTATACATAATTATATAGTTACCATATCATATACTTATCGACGACGATCAACGAACATACCTACATAAATTATAATTACATTTTATATGTATCATACACAAATCATAACTTTCGTCGGAATTAATCGGAATTAGCTTTGGCGGTGTTGGTAAAGACATGGTTTTGTATTTCAATTGTAATAACAAAAGTGGAATTAGATGAAATGAGTTTTCAATCATTTTGATTTAAATAGTCCTAAGTAACATAAATTAATTAATACACCTATATAAATAATAAGTTAAGTTTTAATTTTGTTGGGAGGTGATAATTGCTGAATTGATACTTTTTATGTATAAAAACCCATCAATTTTACAAATAAATTACATTCGCTCCAGTATCTTCCAGTGATCTTCTCCAACAAGAAAATGTGAGTAAGTGCTATTAAATTAATTATTATTTGGTTAATTATTATCCAGCTGAGTTGCATGGTTAATTCCTGCCGGCTGATAATTATTAATTATTATTTAGTTAATTATTATCCAGCTGAGTTGCTTGGTTAATTCCTGCCGGCTGATAATTATTAACGCATATTATTATAAAATATGATTACTGATTATGTAATCCCACTGAGTAGTGAGTTGCTTGGTTAATTCCCGCCGGCTGCATTATCTAAAATCCTAGATCTATTCGGAAAATCTTGGGAATATATTTGTTTATAATTTGATTGTATTTTAACAGGTCTGATTCGGAGTTTGAAACTTCTTCTGTAGTAGAGTCTGAGTGTGTAGCACCAAAGAAACGCAAAAAGGTGGTAGAGAAAAAGCAAAAACAACTGAAGCCCAGCTGCACCCAAAGTGTACAACGAAAAAACACTTCACCCGAGTTTAACACCACTAAGAGGTAGGTTTCATTATGTTCAACTAAGTTTAACATCGTCACATTTTAATTAAAATTGAATAAGGTGTAGTTTACACCTTTAACTTAATTGTACACAAATGAGTGACACTCATACACTTAATTTATATACATAGATAGATCTTTTGACAATACTTGTACGTTTCAATACCTACACGTTTAAATACTATAACTTTTTTTGTGTTTTGATCCCAAGTTCTTAGTCACTTTGAATAAGTACTTTTATAATTAACACTTTTTTCTATTTACAGAACGAAGAAAACAAATATTTTGAATATTTTGCGGGCTGAAGAAGGTAGTTGCAGTGAACCACGGCGCGACTTAGCTTCCAGTTTCTCAAGTCGTGTTTCAACTGGGACGTCTCGTCGCTCCAAGAAAACGGAAGGAGGGTATGTGGTTGATTTTAAACTCTATAGAACCAACGATTACATATCACACGCCCCTGATGAGCGCTACAGGACAGCGTTGGTGACTGTAAAATTACAGTGCGATGAGTCCTCACTATCTTGGGAGTCACTTCAAGACTTTCTAGGACATGCATATAAAGAATTTCAAGACACTGAACCAGTGCATTATGCGGATAAGATTTTTATAAAGTAGATTTATTTTTTTATAGATATACCTTATGTATATTATTATAATATACACACATCAAAAATAGTTTGAGATCACTTACAAAGCTGATCTATTTTCAAATTTAACCCAATCAAGAGAAAATGTTTACCTACGTTTAATCTGACTTTATTGTTTCACGTTCTAACGTGTAGATCTATAATACATAAATTTCTTTAATTTTTTATGTTTTAAACTTAGTGTTGTAGGAGCAAATATTTTATTTAATAATAATGCCTTTTTGTATTGCGTGTAACACATCAGTACCCAGTAAATCATGGGTAGGACATTTGCGAAGTAGTTCACATAGGAAAAGTAGTCAAACAATAAAACATAGTGATGGTGTAGAAATCATAAACTCAGCGTTTCGCAGTCGTATATTAACCTATAAAATATTAGCTCGTAATGAACATCGGAGCGTCAATTGAATCCTTTTTTTCAAGTATTTTTGACCAATTAAAATCTCTTTTAAATGAATTTCTTGCTAAGCATACTTGTGTTAAGGTAAACTTAGAGTTTTTTGGTACATTTTTAAAATTCAAAGATAATTCACAAGAAGTGAAATCTTTTGGAACCAAAAATAAAATATTATATTCTAACTTCGATTTCGAAAAATTGTATATTGAAACAGTTAATTATTTAAAAACATCTATTGAAGAGTTTGAAGGTCGTGATAGTGGATGGACATTTATAAACAATTTGTATGTTGAGATGAATCTCAATAAATACCAACCACTTGGTGGTTCTAGTTATATCAGTTTACCCAAATTAATTCAGGCTAAAAAAGCATGTTTGAATATTTTGAATAATGATCACTATTGTTTTTTATGGTGTGTAACAGCGGCTTTATATCCAGCTAAGAAACACTCTGAAAGAACGTCTTCTTATCCTAATTTTCGTGAAATATTTAACTTAAGAGGAATGTCTTTTCCTGTAACCTTTAATGATATTAGAACATTTGAAAAAAACAATCCACATATAAAGTTTATAATTTATGGCTTAAAAAGTCATAAAAACTTTGTAGGTCCTTTCTATAAATCTGAATTCAACCTTAAATACAACGGAAAAATGATACACCTTCTGTTTTTAGAAAATAATAATTCTTCTCATTATTGCTTGATCAAAGACTGTTCCAGACTTTTTAGAAGTCAAGTCACATCTCATCACAGCAGATTACATCTTTACCAGGTGGTACATCAGTGTTGGTCCAGATGGTATAAAGCCCCCCAAGTAACCCAGCCTAGGTTGGCTTGTGTTGGGGGTTCAGATGCTACACTGCCGGGCCCGGGGCGATGTGTGTGTGGTGCAGCAGTGGCGTAGTGCAGTCAAGTGTGGGTCGACCCGCCCTGGCCAGGACGACCCTTAGAAACTTTGGTGCCGCTGGCCGCCCGCCTAACCTAACGTATAACACAAGGCCCCAAATGGGACCAACCACCCCCAGAAGGCTGCCCCACTAGGTCGAGGATAATCCTGATGTGTGTCGCCGTGCCGCATGCCGGTGGTGACCGGTGCGGGCCTGGTGACCACGCATCAGGGGGGTTTTGAAAACCCTTTCGTCTGGTGGGTCGACTCCCATCTAACCACACGGTTCTAGACGAAACTAGTCTCTGTGTCTTGTCACTTACTACTGCAGTAGATGTCGGTATACGGGTTCACACGGATACCAGACAGGTGACATTAGGCGCCCACTTTGCTGGATCTACTGCAGCTGGTAAGTCGCCAGTACAGTGTGTTGGTAGGTGCCACACTGGTTAGCTCCGACCACTGTGTCGTCCACGCTGGCTGGCTGCCGGTGCCACCTCCTGCACTTGTGCAAATGATTCTTAGGAAGTACATGGTAGAGTAGAGTCGTAAAATATTAATTACTTCCTTTAATTGTATTTTTGCCACGTTCTTCTTCTATTTTTGAAGACGTAAAAAAGTCCAGTACCTTACACAATATGTACATATATTGTTTTTAGTGTGTACCTAATAGACAATTACTTAACTTTTAATTAAGCTATCGCGTTACATAATCTATTATAATATTCGTCGGGAATTAGCACGTATCATACCTATATATGCACAGGTAGGTAGGTACATACGTTTCAACCAGGTAACCAGGTAACTAAAGATACCGAACTGAGTTTCTTGAGGGCTCTTCTCAGTCTCGTTGCATTTTGGAACCCTCGGTAGAGTCATAAAAAAGAAAAAAAAGCCCAGCTGGAAACAACCATCGTGAATATTATCTTGGGAGCCTTGCAAGACATGTTGCGGTTACTTACTTATCGATAGGTACCTACTCTACTAAAAAGAATACGTCGATCAAAATAATTTCGGTGGCGGCGCGGGCGCCCCTATCGTCTTGGCACCTGTGTGCGCCGCACACTTCGCACACAGGCTCGGCCCTGAGTGTGCCTCTGCTC
This sequence comes from Nudaria mundana, assembly GCA_963556515.1. Classification (NCBI taxonomy): domain Eukaryota; kingdom Metazoa; phylum Arthropoda; class Insecta; order Lepidoptera; family Erebidae; genus Nudaria; species Nudaria mundana. The sequence continues at coordinate 9,607,365 of OY748286.1, forward strand.
TCACAGGCATGCGAAAGCAAATAACATATACTTACCAAACAAATCTTCGGAACCTGATTCCTATGTCTCTTATATAGATTGTAATAATTTGTATGGGTATAGCATGTGTCAATACTTACCATTATCCAACTTAAAAATTTCTCACTCAACAAGAAATTAACAATTTAGATATAACGAAAATTGCAATTGATACAGATTGTGGTTATATTTTGGAAGTGGATATAGTATACCCTAAGCATTTGCATAACTTACACAACGATTTACCATTTTGTTCTGAAAAATTTATACCCCCCGGGGGAAAGAGTTCTAAGCTAATCCCTAATTTATATGATAAATTTAAATATGTTATTCATTACGTGCATTTACAAACTTGTATGAAACATGGGTTAATATTGAAGAAGATTCATAGAATAATCAGTTTTCGACAAAGCCCATATTTAAAACAATATAGTGATTTAAATACCAAACTGAGACAAAAAAGTTCTTCAACTTTCGAACAAGATTTTTTTAAACTCTTGAATAATAGTGTATTTGGAAAAACTTTAGAAAATACTGAAAACAGGGTTAATGTCCATTTAGTTTCTCAGTGGCGAGATATCAAAAACATAACTAAAAGAAGAAAATGCGCTCAAAACCTTATTGCTCGTCTAAATTTCCATAGTGCAATGGTTTTCACTAAAAATCTAGTAACGGTGCAGTTAAATCCTGAACAAATAACTTTGAACAAACCAATATATATTGGCTTTGCTGTTCTAGAATTATCAAAAAGTCATATGTATGATTTTCACTATTCAGTAATGCAACCTTTTTACAAGGATAGGATACGGATGTGTTACACGGATACAGATAGTTTTGTGTATCATATACAAACCCATGATTTCTATGAAGACATAAAAAATAACTTTTTATCTTACTTTGACACCAGCAATTTTTGTAAAAATAATGTGTATACTTTACCCATACAGAACAAAAAAATACCAGGCTTGTTTAAAGATGAAATGGCTGGTAAAATAATAAGCGAATTTGTTGGATTGAGATCGAAGTTATATTGTATCAACACCATTCACAGCACAATTAAAAAAAGCCAAGGGTATTAAAAAAAAACGTGCTACGCCGACGATACCCTCGTCACGACGCGGGGTGCAACGTACCAGGAGGCAGCACTCAAGGTCACGACGGGTGTTGCTCGGGTCGTGGGTCGGATACGGCAGCTGGGACTGGAGGTGGCCTTACACAAGTCCGAGGTTCTGTGTTTTCACAGACCTCCGAACGGTCCACCCGAGGGTTCCAGCATAAATGTGGGAGGCGTTAGCATCGCCATCAAGCCCTCGATGAAGTACCTAGGGATCGTACTTGATAGCCGATGGAACTTCGGAACACATTTACGAAGTTTGGTCCCCAAGATGACGCAGGCATCGGTCGCGCTTTCGCGACTGATGCCCAACCTAAAGGGACCCAACGCTTCCTGCAGGTGACTGTATCTGGGGATCGTGCGGAGTATGGCCCTATACGGGGCTCCCGTATGGGCGGATAGGTGGGCGGTCAAGGGGAACGTGACTCTGTTAAACAGACCACTTCGAACCTTGGCCGTCAGAACCATACGGGGGTACCGCACGATCTCCGGAGAGGCTGCATGTCTCCTAGCCGGGACCCCTCCATGGGACCTGGAAGCGAGAGCCCAAACAAAGGCGCTGGAGCGGGAGCACTGGCCTGCGTCTCGAGAAATTGAGGACCAGCGGTCCCAACTCCGCCAGGATCTCTTGGAGTCATAGAGGGTGCGACTTGAGCAACCCAAGTGGGGTACCACCATCATCGCGGCGGTGAGACCGATCATGGACGATTGGCTGCAGAGGCAGCATGGTGACCTCACGTACCGTGCGACGCAGATCGTTGCCGGGCATGGATGCTTCGGTAGCTATCTGTTTCGCATGCATCGTGAGGTCACACCCCGGTGTCAACACTGCGAGGTTTCCGACGACGACACCGCACTCCACACGTTGGTGGAGTGCTCAGCGTGGGCGAGTCAGCGCCGGGACCTCGCAGTGGGTCTGGGCGTGGATACCCTCTCACTGGAGACCATGCTTCAAGCCATGGTCTCCAGCCGGAGTAGGTGGAACGCGGCCGTGTCCTTCTGCGAGCAAGTCATGCTCGCGAAGGAGGCGGCCGGGAGGGAGAGGGAGCGTACTCTCCCCGCCGAGTTCCGTAGTCGGCGGCCAGGGCGCCCCAGACTCCGCGACTACGCCCAAGACTATCGACCTCCATGATCGGGGCCTGAGGACGGCGGGACGCCATCCGCCGTCCTTATAGAAGCAGGCTAGAAGGGTTGCGTGCTGCGGGGCCTTTGCCCCATAGCACGCAACCAGATTCACTCACTGACGCGGGATAAAACCCTTCCCCAACGACGCGGGATTCTCGTCCCGACCCAACCCCCGAAGAGACCACAGAGGTGGTCAAAGGCCGCCGGGCGCCACTGGACATACCCTCTGCTAGTAACCAGAGACGCCCGGCAACGGACGTTAGAGCGGCCGCGGCCTAGGGCCGCGGAATTAAAAAAAAAAAAAAAAAAAAAAGGGTATTAAAAAGAATGTTGTACGTGACCTTAACGTTACTGATTATGAAAAAACACTTTATGATGGTGAAATTGTTCATAAAACAAATGTTTTATTTAAGTCAATAAAACATGAGCTATTTACATGTGCTGTAACAAAAATTGCGTTGTCTGGTGATGATGATAAAAGAGTAATTGCAAAAGATAAGATTTCAACTCGAGCATGGGGTCATACCAATATTTTTAATTTTTAAATTAGTAAATAAAAATGATTATTTACTGTTTCTTTTAAGTACATGTTACAATGTTTGGAGAGATCTCCTATTGCACAAATATATGCTTGTATCAGGAAAATCCGCTCTTCTTACCGACCTTTTATAAGTTAGCATAAAATAAGCAAATAATATTCACATGTTATGTGCACTAAACACGAAGTTTTGTGATGTATATCATTTGAGAGCCTACATGATAGTGTGAAAGTGACTAGCCCTGTGACATGATGTCTTGTGATCAGACCCGTTATATCGGACTAAGGTCTACTAATAACGGGACTGCTAGCTTACTGGATTTAACTAGACTTAACAAATTATAATTATTTTAATAAACTAAACTAAGTAAAACTGTAAAAAATAAAAAAAAATAAAAATGTATTATTATATAGTTTTCAATTTTTTAATTTAATATCCTATAGCATTTACAAAACTATCATCATGACGAACAAGTTTACGTTTTTCGCTATGTTAGAATTCTAGAATGTACAAATTCTAATCCAAAGTGATATTGGGCATTCTGTCCCACCTTTATCTATCTTAAAAATGTGATCTTAACGTGTTCATGTTAACAAACATGCATCGGGTTAGTTTGCTGTACGAAAGCAATCATCTAGCAAGTGAAATTCGTTAACCATTGACGGAACGGTAGTGTATTGAACGGCATTAAAATGTGGAACGTTGGCTTAGGTAAATGATTTTACAAAGAGTTATTGGGCATTCTGTCCCACCTTTATCTATCTTAAAAATGTGATCTTAACGTGTTCATGTTAACAAACATGCATCGGGTTAGTTTGCTGTACGACAGCAATCATCTAGCAAGTGAAATTCGTTAACCATTGACGGAACGGTAGTGTATTGAACGGCATTAAAATGTGGAACGTTGGCTTAGGTAAATGATTTTACAAAGAGTTATTGGGCATTCTATCCCACCGTGACTGAGGTTATCGAAGATAACCGATGGAACTAAGGTGGGGTAGAATGGGTGGGCATTCTGTCCCACCTTTATCTATCTTAAAAATGTGATCTTAACGTGTTCATGTTAACAAACATGCATCGGGTTAGTTTGCTGTACGAAAGCAATCATCTAGCAAGTGAAATTCGTTAACCATTGGCGGAACGGTAGTGTATTGAACGGCATTAAAATGTGGAACGTTGGCTTAGGTAAATGATTTTACAAAGAGTTATTGGGCATTCTATCCCACCGTGACTGAGGTTATCGAAGATAACCGATGGAACTAAGGTGGGGTAGAATGTCCAATAACTCACTACTGTGTTTATATTCAAGTAACTAGGTAAATAACAAACATTAAAATATTTGATAAAAGAATATGTCAAATAGAATATGCCTAATACAAAAGGAAAAATAACTTATAAAGAGTCTGCACTACAAGAGATTCGACTATCTACAACAAAAATGTAATAGTAACACTGTAGAGTGTAATATTTAAGTATTTCTTTTAGACAATAACAACACGTCAAATTGACACAAAAACGGACTTCAAATAACCGAAATGGAACCAAATAATTGTCGGAATGGGACCAAATTTAAATCGGGATCTCGGGAACACCGGTTCACCCGGACCAAAGATTATGAGGTAAAAATCTTAAAAAGGAGAAAAAATCAACAGTCAAATTGAGAACCTAATTCCTTTTTGGAAGTCGGTTAAAAATGTCCATTTTTGTGTCTAATCTTAATTTTTTTGTGTTTTTATTGAATTAGTTTTTCTTTTGCTATTTTTGTGAAGTATATTAATAGATTTATTATTTACTCAAAGTACCAAAATTGCAAGTAATTGTACTACCTATGGCGTCGTAGTAGCGTCGACGAAAAATAAGTAAATACCTAATTAGTTCTCTCTTTCTTTCTCTCTCTTTCTTTATACTTTTTTGAATATTGAAAAATAATCAATTAATTATTTGTATACTTTGATTTGTTGCTCGAATTAACTCAAAACAAGTTAAGTGTGTTTAAAAATATCTTTGGTTTGTTAACTTTCCAAAATTTCCTGAGACGCTTACTTCAATATACGTTTTAAATTTTTTAGACAGATAGTAAATGTTTTAGTGTATGTATAGGTAATTATATATGATAGATTTATAATTTATTAATTTCTATCTTAATATTATAAGAATAGTTTAAGTAAACTCATTGCTTTGAAATACAATAATACTCACGTACGTAATATTTTCCTGGGATCGGGTCCTGGTGTACAAACAAACCTATATTGTTGTCGTAATCGGCTCTGTTGAAATGGGTGTGAGTTAAAGACGCTTTTATGTCCGTGCCTGTTGCAATAAAATCTTTGTTAAATGTTATTTCAGTAGTACCTTTTTTTAAAATATTTCATCTTTGCCATCAAACAATGGCAAACAACATCGACGGATTGAAAAATGCTGCTAGCATACTTGAGTCCGTCGATGTTGTTTGCGATGCTTTTAGAATATTTTTCATTATTACTTGGACTAGCATTTACATAGTATACTACCGACGTGCTCACAAAATAAGCGCTTTGTTCGTCTGAAGGTATCTTTTAAATGCATAGGAAAAAGAAAATGCAAATACAGGCATTCAGAGGAAATAATTCCTGTGGTTATTTTTTAAATCAGTACATTTTACCTTGCGATATGTAGATAAACATAGTCTAAAGTCCACAGGTGTGGGAGCTGCGCTAAAGAAGTTATTAAAGGTCAAATATATTATTATTTCTAGAATAGAATTTTTAATGAAATTGTGAATTTTATTAAAAAATGGTCCCAGCAAAAATTATCTACAGCTGAATGTTGATCCATAACTCGCTGATCAAAAGTCAGTCGTTCAGTCTGTTACCTCAGCTTGTTAACAAAACAAAAGAAGTAGCTCTCTATCGCCGCGTTGTCCAAATTTGATAGGGTGAATGTTCACAGAATGTCTTCGACTTGTAACTAAAATTTAAGGATCACGGTAAAGAAAACTGTTTACACGTGGAATTGCTTCGTAAGAGATAATCCTGTTTGCCAAAAGTATAATGTTCTCACTTGAGACTGTTGTATCAGAATAGGTATGAAGCGAAGAGGTAACAGAGTCTGAATGACTGACTGACGCATCTACCCACACACTAAACCGCTAATCGTCCAAACAAACCAAACCCTCCAAGTTTCACGTCTCAACACATGAAACTTGGAAGGTATGGTTTGGTATGACGTAAGCATCCGATAAGAAAGGATTTTCCGAAATTGTACCCCTAAGGAGATGAAAAAGGGTTGATTTTTGATGTTTGTTTGGGACAACGTGATTCCTCAGAAACTACTGTACTAATTTGAAAATTTATTTGACCAATATAACTACTTAAAGCTATATCGTTAGCGAGTAACATACATAGGTTATAATAATATTACGCTACGGCCACTGGGAGCGGAGCAACATAGCGAGTAAAATATAACTCTTTGGACATAATACCACAATATGTCAGAAGTGGTAATTGTTAGAAAAAAGTTGCGGGATTCTAGATAATTCTATAAGTACCAGAAAATCCAAACTGTTGACCTTTGACCTTGAATAGCTTTTTTGCACACTCCCAGCACTGGGGAACTTATGGTACGTTCATCTACATACCGCAACGTATAACTGTACTTACCATGAATGAACTACATGAATGATCAGGATCACCCCTGATATCACTATCTTTGTCCGGACTAAGTAGCTAAGAGAGACAACTTGGTCTATGTACCAGGACTGTTTTTAAAAGAACAAATTTCTGTATCCAACAAAATGGAGCTCATTTCGAGCAAATAATTTGTTAGTATAGGTACCCTTTTTTTTCGTTCAATTAAAAAAGTTTAGATTTCATGGTTTTCCATTCATTTAATTTACCACATTTGTTAGAGCGATTTGATCCTTATGATTGACCCTATCGATCGATGCCATAAAAGTACAGGATGTTATTTTTTCGGATTTTACCAGGTTCGATTCCCAGGTGTGGCAAACGAATTTTCGAAAATCCTTGAATGCAGTTCTGTTTCTTTTTAGAAATAAAGGAATGTTTCCCTTTGGTAAAGTTTTCTATCTCCAGCATGTAGAGTACTTTCCCTCCAGGTGTCGTTAAAAATTCCATCCTGTATATTTATGTAGAAAAGCAGAGCTGCGCCTAAATATTTTATAATCTTTAGTTGGAGTATGTTGGGGTTCTGATCCAAAGATTCTTAAAACCTTGTATAAGTCCATGGTCCGCAGTCAATTTGATTATGGGTGTTTATTTTACTCGAAGGCTTCCTCATTTTTGCTTCGAAAACTTGATGTCTTACGGAATAGAGCTTTAGAAATCATTACTGGAGTTATGATGTCATCCCCAATAAATTCTTTAGAAGCACAATCAGGTGTAGTTCCACTTTGTATCAGAAGAAGCTACCTAACTGACAAATTTTGTTTAAAATTAATTACTTGTGATAATGTATTAACTGAGAGATACCTTGAAAATTTCACAATTCCCCTCTTTCCGTTTTCACAACGATTAGCGATTCAATCACTTACTTAATTGTTGAATTCCAAGACTCGGTTCACTGGCATTATAAAACACCTTGTTTCTCATATGGTTATGATTCAATGATGAGAGATATACCAGTAACAATAGTTAAACTTGAATTTAAGCATGAATTTTATGAGTTTTTGGATGAAAAAGTAGTTTATTAAAATTTACACTGATGGATCTAAACCCAGTAATCGCACTAGTTTCGCCTTTTATGACTCCACACATAAAACTGGAAAAGATTTTTCTTGTAATAATTATTTCAACATATACTCAGCCAAAATTCTGGGATTGATATTCGCTTTGCATATGTATTAGTTCAACAATTCTACCTACATAAATTGCTCGAAGGTCCTATCCGATCCTATCCGATTCAATGAGTGCGTTACGGGCTTCGAAGAAAAAACTATAAGCAACAATTGTAATACATTAAATTTGAGGTGGCGCAAGATAGAGCAGATTGGAAGGAGTTGAGGGAGGCCTTTGCCCAGCATTTTCAAATTTAAGATCATGTGTGTTGTAGAATAAATGAGGAAAATACCATACATTGTGCTATTTTAGCTGGGTTTGTACATAATCTAGTGTAAAGAAGGAGTTTCAGTCAATTGGCTTACAACTGAACCCAAAAAGGGAGATTTTTATATCTGAAAACACAGATAAAATAACAACAATATCTAAATTTAACTGTTTGGCCCCCAACATAAAAGTTCTCCTGGGGTCCCCGATTTTAGAATATGGTTTTTCCACTTTTATCGAGGAAAAAATTCAAAATTTTGATCAGGTTATTGATAGTCTGTAATATCAGTATTCATTCAGTTTTCACTATTCTTCGTTTTTGTCTTTTCGTACCCAAATTTACACATGCCCTCCGTTCAGGACAATTTTGGAAAAATGTAGAAATTTTGGGCAGACTAGACAACTTAATACAAAATTCTTTGTGTAAAATTTTAAATGTAAATATTAATGACCGGGCCTGGGTCCAAGCGTCTCTTCCAGTTCGCTTGGTAGGGCTATGTATTCGTAGAGTCACGGATGTCAGTCTGCCAGCGTTTCTGTCGTCGGTTCATAGCACCGAAGAATTAGTCAGGAAAATTTTGTCAAATACACTGATTGATTCCGAGGTGCGATGCAAGACCGATGCCATAAATGCTTGGAGGATGTCTTGTCCCGACACTGACCTGCCCTCACGCCTAGGCTCACAGCGACTGTGGGATTCGCCGCTCTGTAAATTGAGAATTAATACACTAATTGACACTTCTGTCAATATTTCAGAGCGTGCACGCCTACTAGCTGTTGGAGAATGGGAGTCAGGGTTATGGATCCAGGCGCTCCCATCGCCCAACATCGGTACAATGTTGGACGACACAACCTTCCGCATTGCCACTTCCCTTCGGCTGGGTACACCTTGGAGTAGCCGTCGATAATCTGGGACACCATGGCCTTTCTTGTAGCAGAAGCGCAGGTCGTATACCTCGGCACGCTATTCTAAACGACATAATTCGTAGGGCTCTTTCCACCGCAGGTCTTCCGGCCGTACGTAAACCAAATGGTTTAGCACGAAGCGATGGAAAGAGACCGGACGGTATGTCGTTGCTACCGTGGAAGATGGGAAGGCCTTTGGTGTGGGACGCTACATGCGTTGACATCTTAGCACCTTCACACCTTCCAAGCACATCCGGATGTGCTGGCGCTGCTGCTGCATCGGCTGAAGGCCGCAAACGGCGTAAATATGCTAACCTAGCAGGTGATTACATATTTGAGCTGTTTGGGGTTGAGACACTGGGGTCATGGGGTCCAAGTGCTCGTCGCCTTTATAGAGACATTGCTAAACGCTTAATTGATGCTTCTCAGGACCAGAAGGCTGGCTATTTTCTGGCCCACAGAATAAGTATCGCCATCCAACGTGGCAACACAGCCAGCATTCTGGGAACCTTCCCAGTTGGTAATGACGCGGAGGATTTTTTAAACGATATTTTGTAATGTGGATATTTTTAGTATATAATTATGTATATTGTTATTCTTATTGTAAATAAAATATAAATAATCTAGTGTTAAATTGTATATTGTGATGTGAAAAGTTTTTTGATGTGAAAATTTCTAATTAATGTAATAAGTAATTCTTGAAATCTGTAATAAACTGAAAATTTCTCCGTTGAAAATTTCTGCGTGTCCCATATTCGAATTTATGGTCGTTTGTTGCGGTGAATTTGCCGTGCTCTTCACTTTCTATAGGCTGTATAATACAATTGCTGCATATACCAAAGTATACAGAGTGGAATTTTTTAATGACACCTCGAGGGAAAGTACTCTACATACTGAAGATAGACAATTTTACTGTAAAGTACTCCAGGTAGAGTACTTTACCTCCAGGTGTCGTTAAAAAATTCCACCCTGTAAAGTATAAACAAAAACAAATTGTTGTTTTTTTCTTTTGCGGTTGTATATTTTTTGTGTATATTGTATAATATTAGGTGGGATAAAAACATAAAAAGTATTTGGCGTTCATCTGGTTCTAGATATTAGTTGACTGAGGGAGCGAAGCGACCGAAGTCTCCGTTTCAACTTGCAGACTGGGGAGAATTTCTTTCGTCTGTACCTCTACATCTCTACATCTACGGGTTCTGTCAGATTATGTTTGCGGCCGTATTTATCAACCGATTTTTATGAAACTTTACACACACACTCCTTGCTTACAATGAATAACATGTGAATGATATTTTTTTGGATTGGATGAAAAATGAAAGAGTAATAAAGAAAATTGAAAAATAAATTTTCTAAACAAAGCTCCCGAAGTCTACGGTTCAAAGAACCACTAGTAATAGTGGTAATAAGTAGAAAAAGTTCTACTTTGATCTGCTTGTTCCATATTCGAAATTTATGGTCATTTGTTGCGGTGCATTTTATTGCTGTGCTTTTCAATTTGTATTGGACGTATATTATTCCTTGTATATATTTTCTTCTATAAATTTAATATCTGTGTCGGTGTATATTATTGTACAATATTAGTTGTATGCTTGTATATTGGATTGTATGAATGTGTTGGATTGTATTCATATTAGGGTAGTTCAGAGGGTTAGACAATAATGTCTAACCCAATAATGCTATCATGCCATAAGGTCAAAAATAATAAGGACGCCGACGGCATCTCGCTCTCTACCGGGGCTATTAGGGCGCCTCAGTGACTTGAACGTTGGGACCAACACCCGTTCTCTTGGGCACTCACTGGGGTTGGACGAGGCCAAGGCGGCTTTGACGGCGAAGGAAGAGGAGGCCAAATTGGAAAAAATGCTTCGCAAGGGGTTGGCTCACAAAAGGGGGCCTAGTAATAGCCTAGTCGTAGAAGTTGTAGAAGATGGTGAAATTTCAGAGGAGGCGGATACTACCCGAACTAAATACAGATTGGGCATGCAGGACATAAGTGCTCTGGTAGGAAGGCACCACGCGGCGGTTTTAGAGCTGGTTGAGAAGACCACTAGCCTGAAGGGAGACTACGCTAATAAAATAAAGAAGCATCTTTCAGAGGTTACTGACGCTGTTGAGGAGATGGCGGCCTGAACTATCACGGAGACACACATCCTCCGATGAAGGCGATGAAAAGTCATATTTAAGCCTCGAGAGTAAAATTATATTTTCTCAGGTGACGTACTTTGAATCCCTCGCTACCCTCAGGATTCTACTTTAGAAACCCTCGCGACGCCCGAGATTCTACTCTAGAATCCTTCGCTTCTCTCGGGATATAGAAATCTGAAATAGTAGTTTTCATGACAAGGGTGTAAAATGGTATATTGTTGTCGAAGGCGCTATTTGGAAATCCAGAGCGATGCGAAGGATTCTAGAGTAGAATAAAAAAGTACTTTTTTATTGCAATCGCAACACTTTGTTGTTGTCAATTTCAAATAAATCAAGTTTGACAAAAGTCAAAATTGTCAATCAGCGCTGTCAGTCAGCACTGACACCTCAAAATTAACGAAGTGGTGGGTAATCCGTAGTAAACTTTGATAGATTCAAATTTAATAGTAAGACCATCATTATCATTCACCGAGCCCTTTCTCACCTTAGTTGGGGTTGGCTTTCCAGTCTAACTACGATTCGGCTGAACTTCGATATTTTCCATGAAACGACCTTCACAACCCATGGGCGATATCAAAGTTCTGTAGTTAGACCGGTCGGATTTTTGATTTAGGGCTCCAACTACCTCTAACGAATTCCACAGATGTTTGTATGACCACCGGGACCGACGGCTTAACGTGCTCTCCGAGGCACGGAAGGATCTCAGTGTCATAAGAAATGGTCACCCATTCTAAGACGAGTCGATGTTGCTTAATCTTTGCAATGTGTTAACATTGTCGGTTACCACTAGACCACGAGCCCCATTTAATGGTAAGATGTGGGTATATAATTAGAATTTAACTTTGGTTGTTCCTAGGACGTACAGCAGTAATTATGCACATATAACGATATCACTGGTTCCTTAATATGTGAAGTTCACTCAACTGCTATAACCGTCTGAATATTTTGAAGATTACTATTTTTTGTAAATGGAAAGTAACAGAGTTAGTGTATTCAGGGGCAGGGTTGCCAGCTGAGGGAAATATGGGAATGAATAGAGGAAGCTTATTAGTAGTTTTTACATACAAAAAAAAAAAAAAATGTGGATTTATATTACTTTGACATGTTCAGCAGAGTTATCAATGCACAAAGCACAGACGCTCTCAGTAGGTAACTTACCTATAAGTAATTCACGACTGACTGGTTCCGCAGCTCCGGTAGAATGTTACAGTTGGTTTGATTCAGATTAGATATAATTCATCCACCGAGCTTTTTCCCAACGCAGTTGGGGTAGGCTTCCTAGTCTAACTGCGATTTGGCTGAACTTCGATATTTTCCGTGAAGCGACTGCCATCTGACTACACAACCCATGGGCGATATCGAAGTTCTGTAGTTAGACCGGTCAGATTTTTGTTTTTGGGTTCCAACTAGCGGTATAAGGTGTAGATTATCTCGATATTTTTAACTGCTATATTTTTTTAAATACATGATTTGGATATTTTTTCTGATAGCTCTTATGACTGCTATCTCCTGGTTTCGACTTGACGCCAACTTATGGGAAACCCTGTATATACCTACATACTAGCGTTTTAAAATAATTAAAATCATTCTTGATATACAATTACGAAAACAAATTTACTAAAAAAAAACGTGAAAGTTTAAAGAAATATTTACTAATTCGAAGACTGGAAATGGAATTTTTAAAATGACTTTTATTTATTCACTCACACAAAATCGCGTCCTGAATCCCTAAAACTATAGATATAATAGCGTTTCTCACACCCACCAATTCACCAGTTACCGGTTAATAGAGCATCGTTCGTTTATTATAAGTGGATCGCGTGTTGGTGAGAATGTTTCCACTTTCCAATAAAGCCTCTTAGTAGGTACCTACCCATTTTCTTTCAATCAATCAGGGCATTATTAAATGAAAGACTATTTTACATTTTGATATTTATTATAAATACATTTAATTTACTAAACTATTCACGTATAGGTAATGGATCAGAACGCATGTCCATTCACAGCTAACACAAAGTAAATTTAATTATATTTTTTATAATATCAATACAATTACAGTTTTACAATAATATAATATCAATAACATAAATATAAATGACAGTATATACATATTAAGCAAGGTTATACAACTATATTATATATAACTAAAACACATAATATCAATAAAAGGATATATAAGGTAGGTAAGACATCTACATATGTTCAAACTTTCCGCTGTATTATTAAAATGTTATAGTAACACTTTAGAGTGTAATATTTAAGTATTTCTTTTAGACAATAACAACACGTCAAATTGACACAAAAACGGACTTCAAATAACCGAAATGGAACCAAGTAATTGTCGGAATGGGACCAAATTTAAATTGGAAGTCGGTTAAAAATGTCCATTTTTTTGTCTAATCTTATTTTTTTGTGTTTTTATTAATATTATATTAATAGATTTATTATGTACTCAAAGTACCAAAATTGCAAGTAATTGTACTACCTATGGCGTCGTAGTAGCATCGACGAAAAATAATTATATTTGGACATATTTCAGATTAGGCGTTTCTCTTTCGTTGGGTATTATTATGTGATTGTACATTTTTCTTTTTGGACATTATTCGTGCAAACCTAAATAAATACCTAATTTCTTTCTTTATGCTTTTTTGAATATTGAAAAATAATCAATGGCATTTAAGTGTGTTTAAAAATATCTTTGGTTTGTTAACTTAACTTAAAGTAACCTGAGACGCTTACTTCAAAATACGTTTTAAATATTTTAGACAGATAGTAAATGTTTTAGTGTATAGGTAATTATATATAATAATATATTGTAATTCATAACATTTATATATTAAATAATTTTATATTATAATTTGCACAACAATTTTTTTTATTTATTCTATATTACTTTTTTCTATTAAATATATTTATTATGACTTCTTAATAGGTTAATTATGATAAGTTATATAAATTGGAAGGATTTTCAGAAAATAGTATTATTTACGAGTGGTGATATTTTTTTCCCTGATAAGTAAGAAACTTTATTAAATTTTAAACTTTAATTTTAACACGGGAATTAAACCGAAATACGACGTAGATATGCATAGGGGGCACATACCTTTAATTGCCTGACGTTTCGACCAGTTTACACCGGCCGGCCGTATAATTTGATTGGCTTAAGAAAAACGCTGAGGGGAAGTCGAGGGGTGTTTGCACATCAGTAGTTTTCGCTCTTACTCGCTGTTACCGCCATATAGATCGATAAATCGCCTACTGCGCAGCTTGAAGGTCAGCGTTCTTCTTATAAGAACTGGGGTATAGTCGAAACGTTATGTTATAAACGGTCCATTGAAATGTTACATTTTTTTGGGGTTAAGTGTGCAAAAGTCAGAGGACGCTTTTTTATTTTTTCGATGTCAAGGGGGAGGTAGTGTAAAGCTAACTCCAAGTTTGTAGGGTCCCAACCCTTATGGGTTTTCCGCCATATTGAAAAAGGGTTGCAAATCGTTATCGTGCTCTGCAAACTATTCATCGCACAAAAAAATTGCGACCACAATTTTGTCTGTTTTTTGTGTGTGTTGTTTTTGTTTGTAATTCCTCTACAATTTTTCCCTACAACTTTTTGTCGTAGAATTAAACATTACAAAGTTATTATTAAAAACCGATGAAAATTTGAGAACGAATTTCCTTTAAGGGGTTATATTTTTTTTCTGATCATTTTACTGTAAAATTCATCAGAGCATGTTTGTAGATAAGTTTTCGAGGAATAATTTCCAATATTAACATTTCAATATTTATTTATTTATAAGGGTTTTACAGCGCTCCGAAATTAACGACAACACTGCCTAACGACAACCTTAAAAAAGGGTTGCAAATCGTTATCGCGCTCTGTCGGGCAAACTATTCATCACACAAAAAAATTGCGACAACATTTTTGTCGCAAATTAAATTCTCTACAACTTTGTGCTAAAACTTTTTGTCGTAGAATTAAACATAACAAAGTTATTAACAAAAGTAGATGAAAAATTTCTTTAACGGGTTATAATTTTTTTTCTGATAATTTTACAGTAAAATTAAACAAGGCATTTTTGTAGAGGAGTTTTCGAGGAATAATTTCCAGTATTAACATTTCAATATTTATTTATTTATAAGGATTTTACAGCGCTTCGAAATTCACAGTATTCTCCAATACTCGTAAGTTTTTACATAAAAATGAATGATTACACAGTTTTCTCTAATTTTTTCATTATTGAAGTAAAATAATATTGTAATTATTGATGTTGCACTGTTGTTAATAACTATTTATGGACTCTTTCCCCTACGACGAAAATTTCATCTACTTTTGTTAATAACTTTGTTATGTTGAATTCTACGACAAAAAGTTATAGCACAAAGTTGTAGAGAATTTAATTTGCGACAAAAATGTTGTCGCAATTTTTTTGTGCAATGAATAGTTTGCCCGATAGAGCGCGATAACGATTTGCAACCCTTATTCAAGATTGCGGAAAACCCATAAGGGTCGGGACCCCACAAACTTGGATTTAGCTTTACACTACCCCTTCCTAGATATCCAAAAAATAAAATAGCGTCTTCTGACTTTTGCACACCCAAATGTAACATTTCAATATACTATTATGCAATAAAAGGTAAATGCCTATGCATATCTACGTAGTATTTCTGCTTAACCCGCGTGTCAAAAGTAAAATGTAAGAAACACTTTAGTGTACGAGTAATATTTTGAGACGTTTAAAAATATAGGACCAGGTCATCGTTTTAATTATATTTGGAATTAGACCAACCTATTAAGGCAACGAGTTCCATATAGGTATGTATATAGATATAACAGGAATAGACTATCTAGATAAAATCCGCAACAATGCGGTACTATTATATAAAATTTGATCAGTTAAGCTCAACCATAAATATAAGTATATACTCTACACATCTTAAAGTTATTGAATAAATTCGCATTGGGCGAAGAATATGAACGATCATTAAAGAGTATTGTCAAATTTATCTTTGCCTTAGAGAGAGACAGTCAAGATTACAAGAAGAGATCACAAAGTAGCACAATATGTTTGATTAAAATACTAATTGGTTAATAATAGGTACATATACTGCACAACGTACACATAGATTATATTTAAATATTATAATCACATCGAGTTCTTCTAAATGAGTAAAATATACTAGATTTACAGTCACATACGCTAACACTGAGTAAATAGAACATTAATGTTTATTATAAACTTAAGACTAAAGGGTCTTTTACGCGATTATTGAGATATATACATACCTCTTTATTGCGGTACACAGTGTGTCCGAGAGAACCACTCTCTCTCTCACTGTTACTTTGACTCCAGAGAGTAAAAAAACCGCCAAATAAACAAGTCTGCGATTGCCGAGCATTTGTTGGAATCGGGTCCCAACCACTGAATTGAACTCCACAAGCCACAAGTCCTATCCACTGACGGACACAATTACTCCAGGATAGTGTGGGAAGCCGTGGAAATAAAAAAGTATCCCAACTATAACCGGGAAGATGGATATCGACTATCTACGTCGTGGAATCCGGTGATCAGCAAATGTACTCGCCACCTCACCGAACGCCCGCGTGCTGATACTATCAGTGTGGTATGCCGTAGCTCTCCGAACACAATAGTTAGTGACGACGAAGTGAGGGTAGTTGAACAAACCCGCACCTCACGAAGACGACGATGAGCTGAAGCCAGTCCACCCGTGACCACGGCTCTTGTAACAGGGCCGAAACGTCGGGTAATAAAGAGGTATGTATATATCTCAATAATCGCGTAAAAGACCCGTTAGTCTTAAGTTTATAATGTGTACAAAACGCGAAAGTTTAAAAAAGGATTAATGTTTCAGGCAATTTTATTCCACATTTTAAAAAGGACAGATATTTATTTATAAATATGTTGTATATTATATTATATATATGATCGAAAACCAGCCAATTCGAACGTAGTAGCTTCAAACTGGTTCGTTTAGCGGGATCAGATTATGAGTATCAGTTTTTACTATCAACATTACATCATTATATATTACATTTCAAATAAAGACTATCAAACATTTTCGGTTTAACTAAATGACATAGAAATTGAATAGATAGAATAATATTATAATTTAATTGCAAAAACTATAGTCCTTGGGTGGACTTGAACCACCGGGTCCGGTTGCTCCCTTTCCAGGGAGGACGAACGGCCGGGCGCCACTGTAATTTTTTTTAGTGCTTACCAGAGGCGTTTGTTAATGGACGTATGTGTGGCAGCGGCCTACGGCCGCAGATTAAAGAAAAAAAGGGGGGACGCTCAACCAACGGACCAAGGCACTTTAAAAAAGTATAACTAGCTTTTATTTGCTTAAAAATACTCAATAATTATGAATAGATAGAGTTAGTTTCAATAACTTAATGAGTTCAGGAACACTGTGTGTAGGAAAATAGTGATTAAATGATTATTTTAAAGATTACCTATACCAAAGTTTGTACATGAGGGTTCATTGATATTAACATAGGTAACGTCAGTTAAGACGTAACGCCAGTTTAAAGAATGTAGGCTGTGTTTATCGAGTGCGAACCCCACTCTTTACCTACTTTTAGAAGACTTTTTTATTTAATATTAAACCTTTTGGCAAATCATTTTTAGACCTGTCTATAAGATATATTTAACAAGTGTAAAATTTTGGTAATGACGAGTTAAGCGTAACCTAAGCTCGTAGGAGGGTAGTAAAGTTCTCCATCCGCATAGGTCGCATGACTGGGTTTCCGTCCCTCATAAAGACGTAACGACGAGGCACGCGTACGGGCGTAGAATTAGGGAGAGGTCCGGTGACACTCGCTCTGGATTTTTCCTGGTACAAATATTGTCTATTGCCATTCAGCGGTGCAATGCTGCCAGCATCATGGGCACTTTTGGCACCAGGAACGATGCAGGACGTGTATGGTGATTTGTGACGTTTTGTCTGACAAATTATTTTTTTTTGTATATTTATTAAGTAACTTTATAAGCTTGACATGTATCTTGACATTTTATAAAAATGTCATTTCGGAAAAGTATGACTCCCGGCATAATAAAGAGGTTTATTTGAGTCTTGATAAAGTAGCCTAGACAGTCTAAATATGTCTCTACTAACATAGTGTAAGAAAAACTATACTAAACTCTGTCCGAATAAATAAATATTGATATTATTATGAAAAAAAAAACAAACAAGAACTGCTGATTTTGGAAAAGAATGGAATAATATCAAATTGAAAGAGACTCCTGTCAAGTTTTGATCAAAGAAGTTGATCAGGATAGTTACTATCGTATTATCGGTAACAAAACTATCTTAATCATACTATACGTGTGTTCAGGAACCTATAAATCGGCGATGAACTTTCATGCCCTGATCATGAAGAATCGGACAAAAAAAAGTATTTTACATAAATAGTAGATTGTTAACAAGGGAAAGCATCCCATTTCTGACGAGATATTTTAATAGAGATAATTCAATAGTTCGAGGCAGAAATAGGTGTTTTCACCCGAGTTAAACACTCTACTTTTCATTTCGAATACGAGGAAAGCAAATAAAACAAATATAACAATAGAGATTGATCACGTATCAAGTATTGTACTTCCCGCCTTTGTTTATAATTTTTGTTTTTCATTCGCACTTTTTCCAGGGCAGGCAAGTCTTTTGGTCATACCGCCTTGTTATTTTTCCATACAAAATGGTTTTCAGTTTTTTTAATTACTTCAATTATTTTCTTACGTATGCGCTATAGAGTATTTTTTTATGATTTGACGCGTTATGGCGGTCGATTTAGTCAGGTTTGGTCGGAGTCTCTACTAAAAGTCAATACTAAAATACTCAGTATTTTAAGGTATAACTGTCCAAATAATTATTGTTTGTGCTATTTACGTTTTATTTTATTGTAACCCAACTCTTTTTTTGTTTATGATCATTCAAAAACCAGAATGTTGTATTGACTATCGAACTTTGGCTGTATACGTTTTATGCCATCGCCCCAAGATATGCTGATAATTTTTTTTTAATTTTCCGCCCTAGGGCCGAAATGTATAACTTTCAACCCGCATATTAGGTAAGTAATGACCTACTTTCAGAGCATGAGAGATGAAAAGAAGATTCCAATGTTGTTATCAGAACGTAAGAGACATAAATATTGTTATTATCATAATATCGCACATCTACAACCATCGGTTAAAATATGGATTAATCTTGTAGTTAAAAATAATGCTCGCCGTTATATTGATGTATCTGCTTTTATTTGTACCTATGCTATTAAAATAAGCAATTATTTCATTAGCGGTGCTAGCTCTTCATGCATTTACTGCGTGCGCTTACAATCCGGCATTTTACAGACGAGGCAAAAACTATGCATTTTTATGACTTTGGGTGATTTTCAGATAAATGCAAAATCAGGATCAAAAGACCGTAATATACTTTTGACATTTTGTAATCATTTATCTGTCACTTGTACTTATAGTTTAAATTAAAAAATGAGTAGATTTCAAACTTTCAACACTTGGAATCAACAGTTCACAAGACGTTGAACGTCCGCAACTATGAGCTTTGAGTTGCTTGTCACCTTGCCAATCGGAGCTGCATCGGCATTTTATTCTAAATATGACTTATATTGCGTGAAGATACGAAGAAATGCACCTTATAAAAATATCAGTAGCTAACATATCACCAATAGATTTTTAATGGGCAAATAGTGTATTGTATTTGTAAAGAAACTCGCCAATATTTTGAAATCCGATATCATTTGGGTGCACAAATCTAACGCTGTCGACTAATTCAAGATGGCCATTATTTTACTTTTTCAAATATTCACTGCTAAGTTTAATGTGTAAGATACAATACAATATTATTATGTTGAAAGATAACAAAATCAGTATAGCGCATACGTATTTCGGTAAGTGTTATTTTTATTTTACAATTTTAAGTAAGCCTCCGCGACGATCGAGTACACATTTAGCATCATGCGTTCCCCTACATAATAATATATTATTTCTGGCACAACATTATTATTTTAATGTGGGAAATGTAAAATAGAATCGCTCATAATATCACACGATAATGTAAAATATTTTCCCCCTGGAAAAAATTCTTAGTGCTTTTAAACACATAACCTGTTTAAACCAATTATCTTTTTCAAAAATATAGTGAAGAGGTTAATCACTCTCTCGCTCTTTCACTTTTATCTTACATTAGTTAAGTACACACTTTATTTTGTCTCGGTGCGAAATACATGTTTGAATTATTTATCAACGACCTATTATTATCATATTCCCAACAGTTGTACTCAAAAGTAGGGGCTCAAAAGATAATAATGTAAGTGTAAGAAAGGAAATAAATACGATAGTGCTTCTCGGTAAGTAATGCAACTATTATGAATAAGTACAAGTGGACTAGATGAGAGAGATTCCAATACACCTCTACTTACTTTATATTGTGTGCCGTGCATTTTATAAGTACTATCTATAATACTTCTGACTTTGAATACAACTTATAGCAAAACTGCTATCATATCATTTGGGTGCAAAGGGGCTCTACCAACATCTTTAGGGCCCCAGCGACCTCACCTACTAGTGGCGCACCTGCTGATCAACGGACGAGGCTCGTTAAGTTACGGTACCTATGGAGTGGCATCCGGGGGGGCACCACCGTGCAGCTGTGCTAAAGCCCCCCAAGTAACCCAGCCCAGGCTGGGTTGCGTTAGGGGTTCAGCAGCTGCACCGCCGGGCCCGGGGCGATGTATGGTGCAGCAGGCATGGGACCAGTGGGGGCGAAGCGGAGTCTAGTGTGGCTCGATTCGCCGGCCAGGGAGACCCTTAGCAACGGCGTTGCCGCGGCCGCCCGCAACACAGTCATGGGGCCCGCCTGGGACCACCCCAGGAGGCAGCCCCACATGTTGCGCATAATCCTGATGTGGGATCGCCACTCCGGGTGGTAACCGGTGTGGGGTAGCGGCGGCCTTGCATCAGGGGGGTTTGGGAGCCCTTCCGTCCGGCGGGTCGGCTCCGACCTAACCACACGGTTCTAGATGAAGCTAGCCCCTGTGCTTTGTCACTTACTGCTGCACCAAATGTCGCCCTGTCTTCACGCTTCTTCTTCATATCTACAATGGCAGTGCAACATAAAAAACGTAAACGTTTCACAGCGGCCCCAGGAAACCCCACAACTTCACTTTTCGAGGTGGGGTTCACTAACATCCGTGGACTCCATGCGAACCTCGATGCCGTCCACTATCACCTTGAGACGACACGGCCCGCTGTGATGTTCCTCACGGAGACACAAATACGCCGCCCTGACAATACGTCTTACCTGTGTTACCCCGGTTATGTCATCGAGGAACAATTTCGAGATAAAGCCGGGGTGTGCGTGTTCGTTAGGGCGGATGTTTGCTGCCGCCGGTTGCGCTGCCTTGAAAACCCCTCCAACTCCGTCCTTTGGCTGCACGTAGACCATGGCTCTATGAGCCAGATCTACGTGTGCGTCTACTTCCCATCCTTCGGACAGCCGTGGATACTGGCAACTGGCCAAAGCCGTGCAATCTAACTTTTGTCAGCCCTCGCTGCCACCACTGCGTTACCCAGATAGAAAACTGGCTCACAAAGCCCAAGAGAAAGCGGATATGCTCGCATACCTCTTTGCGACTAATTCCCGGGTCGACGACCGTGGCCTGCAGCCCCCCGCCATCGCCAACTGTGGCCACACTATGCCTGACATTGTACTCAGGCAATGCGATGTACGGGCAGTGCTGCGATCACTCGACACGCGGAAAGCCAGTGGCCCTGACGGCATTCCGGCGGTGGTACTACGGAATTGCGCAGCTGAGTTGTTTCCTGTACTAACTCGTCTGTACCGCCTGTCTTACTCCACAGGAATCGTGCTGGAGGTCTGGAAGGAGGCGAACGTACAACCGATCCCCAAGAAAGGCGATCGGTCTGATCCAGGCAACTATCGACCCATAGCTGTCACCTCAGTCATCTGCAAGGTGTTTGAGCTGATTATTAACAAACAGCTCATGCGATACCTCAAAGATCACTCGCTAATAAATGATCGGCAATACGGCTTCAGGCCAAAATAATCAACGGGTGATCTTCTGGCATTCGTAACGCATGTCCTAAGGCTATGGAAAGGCACGGTGAGTCCTTGGCGATTAGCCTGGACATCGCCAAAGCCATAAAGTCATAAGCCATAAGTCAAAGCATAGAGTCTGGCATGCTTCGCTCCTTTCCAAGCTTCCGGCATATGGTCTACCTCCTCAAATATGCAGCTGGATGGGCAGCTTTCCGAACGAATACCGAATGCGGGTCCTCTGCGATGGCCAGGCTTCTCGCTTTTTGCAAGTGAATGCCGGGGTGCCGCAGGGGTCCGTGCTGTCACCAACC
>OY748286.1:9629858-9740085 GCA_963556515.1 Nudaria mundana
CAGTAATAATAACTACATCGAAAGATGTATAGGGCTAGCTTCGCGGAAACTAGGAATACTGAATAAGGTAAAGCGATTCTTTACACCGCACCAGAGGTATCTGCTGTATAAGACGCAGTTTAGACCCTGCGTCGAATACTGCTCTCACCTCTGGGACGGATCCGCGAAGTATTTGCTGGACGCTCTCGACGCTATGCAGCGACGGGCTATCCGTATTATAGATTGTCCGGAGGTAACAACAATAGCTTCCTTGGCCGCATTCTACCGTATTTACCACGGCGAGTGTTCTGAAGAGCTCTTCAATCTGATCCCACCCTGTTGCACGTGTTTCCTCCCACATATAACCCTGGGTTCTTTAAGCGAAGCGTGAAGAGGCACATCTGTAGGTCGTCAAGTTGAGGGCCACTCTCTGTAGTATTGTGTGCTGTGAGAGTGGCCCACAATCGCTAGACGTCGTCACGACTTACCAACAGGCGAGCGGCGGCGGTGTCAAAAAAAAATCATAAGGTAACATATTACTATAGAAGACTGGTGTATACAAGTAAGTACTTATCTATTCCTTATTAGTTTACGATATCTTACGACAAACTAAGTTGCATTCAAAATCATTGTTTCCATTTGGTTTGCATTACAAAATCTTGTTCTATGTTCCAAAATATTAAAATAGAGCAATATTTTATAATTAAATAAAATATAATTAGTTTAATTTTAGCGAACGAGTGATTAACATGCATTACAAATGTATTAATTAAGACAAATAAGAAACATAAATATATTTTCAAACACGAAACCTGATACGGGCAATTTACGCTTATTAAATTTGGAAAGTTCGTTATTGTTAGAATGGTGTGCGATTGGAATCCGAATTACATTAAGTGAAAAAAGCTCATAGATCAGTTCAGACCATCACGTGGTGCGATGAGGAGCGGAAAGGCGCAGGCGCATGGGCCTTGCGAGGAGCGCCGCACGGCGTGTGTGGTGGCGCTCAATATAGGTGCTGCGCGGGCGGGTAGCTTGCGTCACTCCGCTCACTGTTAAGGTACGCTACGCGGCTCTAATGTTAATCAACTTTCTTTATGTACGTCCGGAAAACAGCTGGTACTGCAAGCAACCATAATAAAAGAAATTATAAACAAAGCGCGTGCCAGGTCAAAATTGCAGCTGGGACTTGCTACGCGACGCCACCGCAACCGGTTGTGCGGTCCCCGCCCGCCCGCTTGCTACGTTTATAAGTGCCACTACTAGGAACTTTACCGTCACTCATCTTAGGTATGTATGGTCACCTAAGAACTACAAAAGTGACAGTCATATGCAACACAACTAACTTTGACAAACCAGACAAGCAAACTAAACACAACTACTAATGTAAGCCAAGAGAGGAATGTGTGAGCTATACGTACGTTCAGGTAATCGTTATACAAGGTCATCTAGGAATGATTCTGAATCTGCAAACACTTTAGATCTGTCCAAGGTAATTTGTTAATTAGGTTATATTGTATTACCTACACTCACAGTGTACCCTCGTGATGTGAAATCGATTAATGTTTATACCTACTTAAATATAAATTGAGTTCGCTAACTAGGAACTCTTATATCTAGTGAAGAGGGTTACTAATAGTTCGTAACATTGCAACATGATACAAGTAAGTTTTCCATTGAAAAAGTGTATCAAACTACTTTTATGACGGTTTAGTACCTAAATGTACACAGGCACGCAATACCGTGGATTATAATATTCCAGAGTTCAATTTTAGCTTGAGGGCTTTTGATATAAAGCAAATATTATTTGATACAACGCTCAGGTCAACAGTCAATTACTCATCGAATACTGTTTCAGAGAGATATAATATTTTAACGTTTTGTGACTGATACAATATTTACTACTTTTAGTAGATTCTAATAAATAGGTATAACATTACCATATCACAGCACTATCTTACAACATTTTGCTGTAAACCGCCATTCTGATATACCTATGTATACATTTACTTTTATGTATTTTTTATATATATTATTTTATACATATTTAATATATATTTACATTGGCTTTTTTATTGTTAAATTTATTATAACTGGGCACTATTAAATACAATATATTATTATTTTTAAAGAAAAGAGATATGTCCACATTATAGTGTTTAAAGCTTACAACTTATTTATACATTTCGAATATTCACTGAAATTTTGTTTAATTTTAAAATACTTAAGTATATTAATATTATATTACCATTTCAATAGTAGTAGTGTTATTTCGACCTAAGGATTTAAAGCTTACGAGCACAATGTAACAGTATTAATTTCATAAGTCGCCAGAATCTAACTAAATCAGCTTTAACAGATAGCATAGAAAAACAAACAGGTTTCCACGTCTAAGAGAATAGTTGCAAATAAATCTAATATTGTGAGAGATAAAACAACATCAATACAATGGTTTGCTACTGATGAACGAGGGACCGAACGGGGATCGCCTTTGTCGATTGTTTAGCGACCCAGCTTAAGAACTGCCAGTCAGGTGAGATGTACCGTTAGTACACCATTGAGCTTGGAGTGGCACTTTTGAGAGCACACTCGTGGTAGGAGAGTAAATGATTAGGTTCTGCCTAATTGCTGGGTATATCTAACGTGTGAGAGTAATATTGAGCGATGGACCTTTCCGTACAGCCATTGCGCTGTTTTGCAGGGCACTATTATATCCGGCGGCGGTGGCGCCATGCATCGTACTCCAGTACGCGGTCGGCTGGGGATGGTGCACATTGGTTAAGCCACCTGGGAAGTGTCTTACCAGTCCGCTGCTTAGCTGCTGTACTATGCCTGATCCTTGCGAGCACGCTGATGGCCGCCGAGAGCGAATTGACTGCATGGACGACGTCAGCAAGAATGGTACGCTGGATGATGTGTTAGGCATTGATCCACCCTATACACCAATAAACTATATTAATTACTATCGATATGTGTATGTTAACGTAAGAACCCGTTTTTAGTTACAACGCGTTGTAACTAGTAAGAACGCGTTGTTACTATGCCTTAGTTAAATCTGATATTTTTAAATCTGATATCACTTAAAAGTATTATTGCCATACAAAAAACACAGAAAAAATAAAAATGTAGGTAATTAATTAATAAAAAATCCCCATCACCAAATTTTAGTAAAGTGCAGTTGGGTTTAATTTAATTTTTTATTGTTTAAATACATTAAATACTATACTATAAACAGGCGGGACTCATTTCGTCTACCTACCTATTGAAATGATGAGTCCTGCCTGCTTATAGTTAAATATTTGGAAAAGTGCAGTCGTTTTTAGATATATTTTAATATACATCTTTGTAGATTCAAAACTCAAGCTCAAATATATTTTTAATGTCGGTTATAAAATAACACTATTTACGGTCAAATATTTCAAAAAAATTACAAAAAAAATAAATTACCAATTTAAAGATAACATTTAAAGCCCTCTCCGCAAGGCGAGCATTGAGAAAATACAATGGCAATAAAACTCACGGCCACTCCTTTCCAAGTATACACACAACGTATGCAGAAAAATGCTTCACGCGTGGTGTATTATCATTCCTTAAATTGGATATAATTTCAATATAGGTACATACTATCGGCCAAATTGATTAATGACCCACCTGTCAGAGAATTCGTTTAAACTTTGAAACGCGTACGACCCTATCGTGAATATTGCACTTTTTTAATACGAGTACTAACAACATAGCGACAATACGAGTCAAGAGTTATGCAATTCCGACCTTAATTTTCATTAAAATAAAAACTCATAACAGTAACGTTTTGAATCTCCTATCGCTAAACATCTAATGTTCTAATTGATGTCAAGATATCAAGTTGTGTGAAAGGATAAAAAACTAGGAGCTGCGGTCGCTGCCGTGGTACTGCGCTGTAGCATGCAATTGAGCGAAGCGACTATTTCTATTAAGGCATTTATCAATCTATAAAGAGCAGGTTTTGTTCGAGACCGAATTTTGATTTAGGACCCTCAAAAAAAGTTATTGACATATTTTTGGTCAATAACTTTTTTTGAGGGTCCTAAATCAAAAATTCGGTCTCGAACAAAACCTGCTCCTGAGAATGCTTGATTTTTGAGTGAATAAATCATGAAAATCGGTTGTTGACATATTTTTGGTCAATAACTTTTTTTGAGGATCCTAAATCAAAATTCGGTCTCGAACAAAACCTGCTCCTGAGAATGCTTGATTTTTGAGTGAAAATCATGAAAATTGGTTGGGTAGTAGTCGAGAAACAGTTTCACATCGAGTTGCATTGGAATCACCTGATAAGAAACTCCGCTCAATAATTATTAAATACTTATAATTTTGCTTAATGGCTCATTAAGCAAAACTTGGTACTTGGATTAGACGGCACGCTGAAGGCATCCTTGAGGACCGACGACATTATCATAGACTTCTTGTGGATTCCAATAATACGTGTTATACAAAGGAACAACGTCGTGCCTTTACCTACATCAATAAAATTATCCAGCCGAATTTCGAGTTGCGGAATTTCGAATATGAGTATGTGGGCCTGGATGGATGCTGGAGGAGTAGGCGAGTTTGTCCAAATTTTTGATTATTTGCAGTCCTACATTACTTATAAGATGTTATCAGTGGTTGCCACACAAAATAAAAAAATCTTTAATAAAGTTCCTAAAACCATAAAAACAGCATGCTTTATATTTCTATCTATGTAGCGTATAAGCGTGTAGGGTTAGTTTGTCGTGATCAAGTAGTACATGATAATAAGTACATAAGTACTAGTCCGCAATATGGATATGTTTGGGTGAAACTAGGCTACTAGTACAATCGTATATTATGCTAACCCATAAAGTCGAATGCAAAATTTCTCCAATTTAATTTAGGTGTTATTTGCATTTAATCAAGGCTTGGAATCCTCATGCTGGCGCGAGTTAACGGAACGATAGATATCTCGGAGTCCTACCGACAAAACACTCACGGTATGGTATTTCACGTTCTGCTTCATTCCATAAGTACTAGCTTCTTCATTCAATACACATTTTAAGAAGTATTTTTCATGCTTACTTGAAGTATTTTCGCTGTTGTTTATATCACGCTCCAATGGAAAAGATTCATATTAAGATACTTTTTATTTCGCACCTGAGGCACCCAGCAATGGACGTAGGAAGGTATATTTTTATTGTAGTTTCATTCATACTTGACAAACAAACACAATAATACTTTACAAGCATAAACGGTAAAGATTACCATAATCACCTTTATCTGAGTAAATTTAAAAAGTTGAATAGCTTTATAACTACTAACAACATAAAATCTTTCTAACTACTAACTACCGATGTAATACCTACTGCTAATACTAACGAAATGTCATGTTATTTGATACCTATACAGCGCAGTGGGAAACTAAGAACAAAAGAAACGCACTATACTCACGATCATGCTCCGTGCAAGCTGCGTAGAATACAGACAGCAACAATAAATAAGACAGCGTTTACGACATAATAATAATATATAGGTACCTAGCCCGGCCATTACTTCTGTTACAAATTAATGAAAATGCATTTTTTTGTTATTAAGTAATAAAATATAAAGTCTCAGCAAATAATAAAAACAATAGTTTATTCGAAATGGCCACCGTTGGCATTTTATACAGGCCTTTAATCTGCCTGGCCACGATTCTATGGATTTACGCACCGCTTCCAAGGGCAATTTCGCCACTGCTTGCTCCAGTGATTTTTAAGAGACTCACTGTCGCCGTGTCGTACAGAGCAACCCAATATCATCTAAAACTGATCATAATTTGTAGTCAAAAGGGTTGAGGTCTAGGCTAGACGAATGCCAGTCTTCAGCTCATCCGAAATTTTAGTTCCAAGCAAAATCTTAGGTAGTGCGTACCTCCGTAAAATTTCATAAAATAATGAAATGCGTTTCATGTCGCGCGGGCCACCTGCATGCCGGTACTTTGATGTGGGATAAAAAAACAATGGACAAATGATTTCCCGCCAATTGTTTTTTTTATTACTAAGAAGGTTGCAACGTTTAAAAAAATATAACATTCGAAATTCAAATAGTTCCAATTAGCTAGAAATGCAAAACTTTTAGTGTGCCCCAAGTATAACACATATTTAAGGACGCTCCCATATAACAAACGTGATTGTATTGCCGTTTTAGTACAGAACCCATTGTGCGCGAGTCCGACTCGCACGTCACCGATTATTCAAGGTCCCGTTCAGGCAAATTTAAACAAAAATCTTTTATATAATTCGATGTTTTAGATTACGTTGTTTTGTGAATTGTTTCTTTGACTTAAGACTCGAATCGATTTCAAATTCAACGAAATTCGAAATACTTAATTAAAAAGTTTAAACAGCAAAACGATTATATGTAACAGTATTTATGGCCACACTAGTTAGTATTGTATATATATATATATATTTTTATTACGTACGGCTTAGTACCTTTATACAAATAAAGGATGATCTCCTGATTAGCATAGTTTAGTCTCACACTTAACATTGAACATCTACATACATGTGACCTGCCGAGCTCTATCATAATAGTAGTTTATCTACTCTCATGTCACAAAATTTTTATTGTGATTTGAAAAGTTGACATAATAATATAAAGCCTATGATTATGACACCAGTACTATAAAAATAAAGTTAATTTATGATACAGATTTTGTATGAAATTTTGCTAATCTGTGTCTAACTGTTGCTAATCTAACACAGATTAGCAAAATTTCAAGTAACTGATTAACTTCACGACACAGATTAGCAAAATTTCAAAGACAATGTAATTTTAGTAGTGTAATTAGTATATAGTATATAGGTAATGTACATATTTAGTTAGTTTGAATTGTATAGTTTTATTACTTAAATTTTATAACTTGCATAACTTTGTGGCACAATTTGTTTGCATAGCTTTTTTAAAGCGGAGAGTGCATGAGGGTGTAGTTCGGCTTCGACGTCACTCAACAACCAATCACCGCGATTGTTTGTTGAGTGACGTCGAATTTTTTCAATTATAACATGTCATTGGCCCGTCATTATTTATAATGATTGTTTTGTTACGTGTAAATGTTACCGGCAATCTGTATAATCCGGTATTCTATCCAATGCTTAGGCATTGTATAGAATACCGGATTACTAGGTTTGTGGTTTGATTTAAAATAAACTTGTTTTAACAAATTAATTTAATTTTATTTTATTTATCATTTATTCTAGGCTACATGAGAACAGTTACAAGATGCTATATTAACTTATTCTACGGCCCATAGATATATAGATTAAGTATACCACAAAATTAATTGCAAGTTGACTTTTATGCATCTCTGTTATAATGATTAAAAAAATACTGTACGATACAGATATGCAGAAAATTTCGTACAAAATCTATATCATAAAATAGCTTTTTAATTTTTTACAATACCGGTGTCATTATTAGGCTTTATAATATGTTTTTTTTATATATTAAGTACGCCAAATTGATGCCGCCCGCCTAATAGTAAGTCGCGATAACGTCTAGCGATTGTGGGCGACTCTCACAGTACACAATACTATAGAGACTGGCCCTCAACTTGACGACCTAGTGATGTGCTTCTTTACGCCCCGCTTTCAACTTTTGAAATCATAATTAGAATTTTATGATATAGGTAAATATATACTTATTTAATAAATTTTTTTACGAGTATTAACATTTTGTAGTACCTAATTTGGTTGCCTTGGTTAAGTTTGAATCAAAACGGGAGCATCTTGTTCAGAGGTACACAATGGTACATCAAATTTAAATAAAAAGGGTCATAACATACACCATAAGCAGTAGGAGCTAATCTCTCAATAGGCGCACGGCATGTCGCGTAGTGGCGAGGAGGTTTGCCATGACATGCTTCGAGACTCACAAAAACAATACCATAAATATAGACATGCTCCAGTTTGCGTGTCATTGATGTTTGTTTAGATGGAATCCGACAATTACTACACGTGATGCGATGCAATGAAGGACTAATGAGCTGATATAGTTGCACATGAAGTTAACACCACTGTGCGTAATGATGATATGTGAACAATTAGAGACTACGTCTCCCAGTCAATGTGGGTAGAAGACATAGACAAACCACACCAACGTTAAAAGCTTCGGGTTACAAAAATCAGGGTTTGACGCTGCCACAGGCGTACGTGGTTAAAATTATAACTTACGCCGCCTTGTGACGTCGCTGGTACAGACAGGCTGGAGCCTGAGCCGCCCGAGCGGCCCCTAAATTTGTAGCCCTGCCAAAATAATAACTATCACTACCATTGTTACCAAAAAATGTTCACCTTTTGTCAGGTCATCCGTTACAGCTAACCTTGATCAAATTATCTACAGGGAATACAAAATTTCTATAAAATTATTAGTATCAAGAAAGCGTGCAAATGTTCGACATACTTAGTTTAATTAAACTTACAGTTGGAGGAGACAAATTCACAGCCGAGCCTCTTCGCTCCTGTGGCCCGATACTGGAATGACGACGAGTCGGAAGCCCTGATGATCCACCAGGTGTCCCTCCTGGTGATGAAGCGCAAGACGGAGCAATATGGATCTTCGGGGTCATAAGGGTGTTGTCCGACAAACGGCGAGTCGGGAACGAAGTGACAACGCGTAGGAAGTTACTGTCATTGTTATTAGAGCTGTTGAACCACCACGACCCGATGCCAGAGCCTATATTTTCAAAATTGGCGTTAGTTTTACATTTATATAAACGTTCAGGCACACTTAGTAGATAAATATCTTAATAATACTTACACTTACCCTTGAGACCACCGACACTACCGGTCGGAGCAGGTCCTGTTACAGAGTGTTTACGCGCCATATCTTCAGCACTTGAAGTTTTACGTCGCTCTACCCGCAAATTAGGTATATTAAAAGGAGGAGCGTTCATATTGTCACTGCTTCTCTGGTGACGCAATCTGCGATTACGTTCAGGACTTGACATTCCAAGACCATCCTTTTTCAGCTTGCTAATCTGGTTTTGTTCAATGTACTCCAACATGTCATATAATACCTAATTTGAATAATAAATTAAATATGTATAGAAATTAATTAGTAACTATTTCCAGCGAATGATGGATACATTTCAATTTTTACAGAGTTATGGACACGTACTTGCATCAAATTATAAAACTGATCAAAGTTAAGGGCTGGATTAATAGTTTGCGGTGCGAGAGACGGTATCATCTTTGTGGCCATCACGTTTGTAGTCAGTCCAAACCTTCTTTCTATGAGCATTGATTTGTATAGTCCTGAAATTAACATCTTAAATTAACTCGACTCTAATAAAAAATAATATTGCTATACGTTCTTTGGATTCGCTACACTTGTCGGCCTCACCAGCAAAACAATCGCATACACAGCACAACACAAACATATACGAGTATTATGTCGCGGCTTACCAAGCGCCATTAAATTTATAGGGATATAATTATAATATATTATTATTGTACTATACTCACTAACAACTCGGTCGATAATGTCCGGGTCACTGAGGCGCATTGCTAGTAGAGTTGGAATAACCTGTTCCAAAATATGATTTTTTTCTAGCCTTATAAGTATTTTCTCATACAAGCCAAGAATAAGGCTGATGACTTTAACATCACTTTGGTTCGCTTCCAGTACGATCCTCACTTTGGGGAGGACAAAGTTGTAAAGAATTTTGTCTTCAATATAATCAGTAACACTATGCATGGCGATTAACGCTCCTACCTGTAGTTCACACTGTCAAAGGGATACATAAGCTGTAGTATCGAAATTAAGATTAAAGAAACACCAAGAATAGGCATATCATTCTACTCCACTCACTCGGTCCAATAATAATAATATGGGTCAATTTTTAGGTTTTTTTTATGGTATTTTATATTTATTTATTAAATACACTCCGGCGTAGTAGCACAGAATAGAGAATAGTACTTAGAATCAAAGAAGAGAATCAAAGAATGAATTTCATTTATTCAGTTTAGGTACATAAAGAGCACATAATGAATGTCAAAATTTTATATTTGATTGTCAAGTAAATTTATAAAAATACTAAATTAAGTACATAAATAACCATTAGAAAATGATTCGTTCACTGGTTCGGTAAGTTGGTTCTCCTGAGAAGATACCAGCAAGAAACTCAGGTAGATTATCCATTTTCTTTTTTAATATTGTTTTGTTTACATTGTTACAATTCGTTTATATTGTATTATACGAGTGGCCAACAACAGAAGATTAGGGTGACCATGTATTTTTATCATTAAGATATTCGTCTACATTATAATACATAGCCTTTCATCATCAAACATTTTTAACTACTATTTTAAACTTATTAAGAGGCATGTCAACCAAATCCTGAGGCATTTTATTATAAATTTTTATACATTTGCCTACAAACGAATTACCAACTTTATGAAGTCTAATTTTGTCATTGTCAGTTTATTTTTATTTCTTGTATTAAAATTATGGTTATCGGATTTTTTTTGAAGAGATCTATGTTCTTCCGTATATATAAGATGTTGTCGTAAACATATTGAGAAGCAACTGTTAAAATAATACCGACGTTAATTAAAGCGTATTATTTTGTTTACAGAGAACATAATGCGAACGTTAGGGTCGTCAGGAAAGTACCAGCATAATTTGACTAATAATTATGACGTTAATGCCTCAATATCAACTCTATGGTCAATGCCGTATCACAAACAAGAGACAACCCTTACTGACTTACAACTTCAAGTTAACGCTGACGTCACGTATTTTTTGCGATTGTTAGGCGAGTGACATACGCCAGATACAATTGTTACGGTGTCGGGGGTAATCTATTAGGAATTATATTTATCGAGGTACTGTTAAAACATTTTCGAAAAGGCACAAAATGTGTAATATCTGTCATGATGTTGATGTCATACCTGAATTTGTGGTGAGTTATTATCTAAAGCAGTGTACACTATTTTCATTATCTCATTATTAACCTCCGGGTTTGAGCATTTTTTTAAGAACACATGTAAGTTTTCTAATACAGCCACCATTGCTTGAACGTTCTTGGCCGAGTTCATCAAGTTCCTGGAATTTTGTATAAAGTCCCTACATTTAACTTTGTTACACATCTGTCCTAGACCAGAGCGTATTAGAATACACAAAACAGATAAACTGAGAGAAGTATGACCATTCCTCATTCACGGCGAGGCTTCACTTATGATAACTTAACTATTACTTTCAATATACGTAGTGTCCTTAGAATGGTTAATTATACAGAGGATTTCAAGAGAAAGTTTATATTTTGTTAGTCTATAAAATAAAAAATAATGAGACTATGAAAAATAAGTTTTTCAATAATTTATAGTATGTATACTCTTTGGGAATTTATTTCTTGAAAATAACATCCTTCAGATAAAATCCTTTGCAATCACGGCATTCATTAACACCAACTTAAAAAATTGCCAATGGCAGTTGGACACATTTGACTGTTATGTTTGCGCTTTCGTTGCGAATATTTTCTTTTCATTGCGCCAAATAAGTTACTTTAGTATTGTAAACCTTAGATTTATGTTAACCACACAGAAAAAGAACCATGGGAGTTAAATCAGGACTGCGTCAAGACCAGTTATGTCGCCTGGCCTCGAGGTCAACCCGTCCGGAAAAGTTTGCATATTCTTGATAGAGACGTATTGGATGTAAAACCATGTTCTTAAATTACAGCCTGAGAAGTATTGCAGTTCTAGCACCAACAAATTGGCTAACATTTCCACATAATGGACAGAACTGACTGTAACCGAATTTTCTATAGAATCTTCGAAAAAGGAAGGGTCGACAATTCCTTGTGCTGAAGTTGCAGCCCACACAACCACCTTTAGTTCTGCAGTGGCTTCCCATGCTTGTGTTTCGAATTCGTTTTACCCCAAGTAGAGACAGTTTTGCTCGTTTACGAGCTCATTTCCACGCGCTACCGTCGCTGAATTTGTAAAATTCATCCTTCTTGTAAAATGCTCCCACTTGCAGGATGTGGTGCCCTCTTGAGAAACACTCCATTATGACTGAATTCCGAGAACCACGAACAACCATGCTACCAACTGGCATACCCCCCCCCCCCTGGCCCTCAGATTCGAAGCAAATATAAACTTCCTTTTGAGACACCCTGTGTGATTTTGACCGCTGACGCTGTGCGTGGCGTTCAGACGTCGATTGTAACGTTAACGCTGAAGTCAGACGCCGTATAAAGCATAGGAAACAGAGGCCTAAGTGAAACTGTTCCGTATGTTTTTAGCCTCAGAGCAAAGAGTCATGACGATATTTTTTTGAAGTCTGAGAATGTTCCGTGATTTGAGCGCTGAGTGACTTATCTCTATATGTTCTAAAAGTAAAATCACTTGCATTTATTATAATAAATTGTTTTTATTAATAAACAAGTGGAAATAAATGTCCAGTGTGATTGATTCAACACAGGTTTGTCTACAATGTGCATCAGTATTGTAAATAGGGTAAATTCGTAGATGTTGAGATTGAGAATAATCCTCTAGTAATTATAAATTATATATATTTTAAAATTTATTATGAAGTCGATGGAAAGACAGAAAACTCAGCATGAAATGTTTAAGTCCCAGAATATCATGAACTCCAGAACATGGCAACTCGCATGTCGTGTTGCCATATTCCGATTACTCATTTTAAATACTTACTTTAAAGTATCCAAAATATGCGTTGTGAATTCTTCTTCTGTTGCATGATTGGTAATATATATAACCGCCGGCAGTATATGTAGTAGCATATCCACGGAACACAACTCGAGTTGCAGGGCTGGCCATACTAGTTGCCATATTAGTTTCTGAAATACAAAATGCATTGTAGCCAAGCGAAGATCATAGTACCTATAGAGTGAAATACGTTATGTTGAGTAAATGGTTATAGCTGAAGAAGAGTGAGAGTCTTTAGACTGAATGTCAAACCTCTGAATGCCAATAATATCAATGTGTAAAATGTCTGTATATTTTAAACACAGCTCTATGTTAAAGTAGGAAAAAAGACAATTTTGTAGTTACGCATTATTGTCTCTTTGTGCCACACTTTGTTTTGTATCATTAAATAAGGTAGTTGGTACGTAAGTAATCTGCTTGATTCGTCAATGAGGCATCTTTGACTTAAGACGTAGGTAGGTCCATAGCTTGCTTCGTTCCATAATTATAATGTGTATATCATAAATCCTAGTCCGTTTCCATTCCTTATAGAGATAACATAATCACGTCATCGTTAGTTTCAATGGGATCAATGATACTCTGTGCCGACTGCCTCGCAGAAGTAAAGCCTAAACTGAACTTTTAAGAGATCATTACATCATTATTTTAATTACATGGCAAGCGTTTTAGACCTATTTATGTTAATATAGATAATTGTATTCATTTACAAAAAACGTCATATATTAAGTATCCTACTGCTTACTGGTATGATAGAAACTACAAAACTAAATTAGGCAACATTAGAAAAATTCGCTGCTGAGCATTTAAAATCTTGCTTATTTTGTTATCTATGTCAAGATTTGGGTAAGTTTGTACGTTTTTGATTTTTCTAAAATAAACTCAGAAAAAATATAATGTATACCTATAGAATTTCTCAACAAATACTCCAAAATTTTAATATAGAACTCAACGCTCAGCACAGTTTTGCTATAATGAAACAATGTGTATTTGATAATGTTGTCTTACCTTTGGAATCATTGGCAGCGTTTTCATAAGTTGACCACGATAGAAAGCAGGTTTTGTAGTTGGATCTTTAACGGTATTAGTATCCAGAAATTGCAATACCGAAATAATGGATTCATTGTGGCCCCTATACAAGTAATTTAAAAGAACATTAACATTATTAGCAACTTAAGACTCAAAGGTTTTATACATATCCACACTCTATGTAAACTCGTAGGTAACCTAATTTAAATTGTAAAACTATTTATTGTAAAAAAAGATGATTGGCTAACTTTTTTGTATATTCTTAATTCGTTTTCATGTACCTACATAATATACTATTTATAAGTAATGCTTACTTAAAATACGTGATAAGCGGCAGCAGTAACGTTGTCGGACGAAGATTGGGGTCCCTTGACAAAAGCCTCTGCACAGCTTCGTGTAAAGCCTCCGGAATACGGTCCATCAATAAATTAACTTGTTGGTCCAACTGTAAATTAAATTACAATTCACTGGCTATTCGTTGCAGGATAAATACACTTAGTATTGTTCTCTGACAACAATATTGGGTGTACGAGCCAAGATAGCTCATACAGTAATTTTCCTGTGTATTGCATAAGGATTATAATATAGTTGTAGGAAATTATTAATAACCGAGGCAAAGCCAGAGGATAGGGATAGTTGCACTATTTTTATGTACGTGGTTCTTACCGTCACGGAAACATATTACACATACGTGATTCTTACCGATTATGTTTTATAACCTATCCCCGCTTAATCTAGCGTGAGTCTGCTGACTCACGTTAATTAACTATATAAATACTTTAAGAATCGATAAATAAATTTTAATGTTAATTGAGTATCTACCTCGTTTCATTCACACAGGCTTATCCCTCAGTGCTAATATAATTGTGGGTCGACCACTCCCCTATATGGTGATTAGCAGTGAATCTGAAGGGATAAGCCTGACACTTCTAAGCTACCTGTGCGGTCCACAATAACCGTACAAGGAGCAACCTTACAACTTCGCTAAGTGCGGGTCTTGGGGAACTTACAACCCCCATAAAGCCCACACATTGGGTATAATTGGCTAAAATCTCTGGCTCGCACGCAGAAGGTACTTCAAGTGACGCCCGGCGGACTTTGACCACCTGTGTGGCCTCTACAGAGGTTTGGTCAGGATGAGAATTCCGCGTCGATGGGGTAGGGTTTTATCCCACTTCGGTGAGTGAATCTGGTTGCGTGCTGTGGGGCTGAGATCCCGCAGCACGCGACCCTTCTAGCCTGCTTCTGTAAGGACGGCGGGTGGCCATCCTACCGTGCTCAGGCCCCGATCATGGAGGTCGATGATCTTGGGCGTAAATGAGTCTGCGGCGCCCTCGCCTCTGACTTCGGAACTCGGCGGGGAGGGTCTGCTCCCTCTTCCTCTCAGCCGACACTTTCGCGAACATGACCTGCTCGCAGACGGACACGGCCGCGTTCCACCCACACCCGCTGGAGACTATGGCTTGTAGCACGGTCTCCTGCGAGAGGGTATCCACGCCCAGACCGACTACGAGGTCGCGGCACTGACTTGCCTACGTTGAGCCACCCACCAAAGTGTGGAGTGCGGTGTCGTCATCGGAAACCTCGCAGTGTTGACACCGGGGTGTGACCTCACGATGGATGCGAAACAGATAGCTACCGAAGCATCCATGCCCGGTAACGATCTGCGTCGCACGATACGTGAGGTCGATACGCTTCCAGGCCCCATGGAGGGGTCCCAGCTAAGAGACACGCAGCCGCAGGACCAGAGGACCCTGGAGAAGAGGACGCCGAAGGCGATCCCCTCCCGCAACCGGAGCACTAGTGCTTCCGGGCGGACCCGGTCTAGCGAGACCAGCTCCGTAGAGGGGGTGCCGCCAATATTTCTGGCGGTCGCCCCGTCCGGAAGACGCGGATGAGAGGGGTGCCAATGCCCCCGAGCCCCCCCCCCAACGGTGCCGTTCTTGCCTAGTGGCAGGGACAAGGAGGTGCCAGCCGCGCGGGAGCTCATGTTGGCTCTTACCCGGATTGCGGAAGCCGGGTGGTACTAAGAACATGCCGGGTAAGAGGCAGATAGTGAAGACGGCCGTGCAACGTCTTCACTTGATAAGCTCCTAGCGCGGAGTGTCCCCGTGGAGGAGCAAAAGCTTCGGGGTCAGATGGCCAGTCTGGAGGCGGAACTTGCCGCGTCCCGGCAACAGATGGAGGCCCTGCGACAGGAGGTCGCGAACCTGACCAAGCTGGTCAAGGGGCCTCCCAGGACCCAGACTGGGCATCCCATGCCACCTTCCCCGACGTCTCCTAGGACGGCAGCTAAGATCGCGTCCAACGCGGCGCCTGGGTCGCCGCCACGGCCTGCGGCTACACTTACCGAGGTCATGGCGGCGATTGAGAGGCGCCTCGGCGTCCTTGAGGACCGGATGTACCGCCCTGCGCTGACGCAATCCGCGTTGTCCTACGCGACTGTTGCCGGCGCCGGCATTGCGTCCCGTTCAAGAGGCCGGCCTCCTGGAACCGCCCCGCCCTGCCCCCGTCCGCTGTCCCAGTAAGGCGGACGCCGGGCGAGGCTGCGGTCATTACGAGAGGCCAAGGGGAGGGGCAAGAGGAATGCCACCCCCGCTGCATTCAGGGCCACTTCCGCTGCTGCTCCTGCTACCTCCTTACATCCCTCCAGACGGGAGGGATGGGAAGTAGTGGGTGCCAAAAAGCAGCGCAGAGGGCCAAGAAGAAAGCGACCAAAGCCGCCGCGGTGAAGGCGCCGAAGAGGCCCCGTCCCACTCGCTCCACTGCTGTCGTCCTGACGGTGACGACAGTGGGCGTGGAGAAGGGTGTGGGGTACGGCGACGTCCTGAGCACTGTAAAAGCCTCAGTTGACCTAAAGGCCCTCGACATTCAGGGGGGGCTTCGGTGTAAGAACTCGCACCGGCGCTCGTCTCCTCGATGTCTCCGGCGCCTCCAGCAGCCCCAAAGCTGACGCCTTAGCGGCTAAGCTGAGGGAATCGTTGGATGCAGAAGCCGTCCGCGTCACCCCACCCACCAAATGCGCCGCATTCGTCTTCCACGTCGATAGGTGACACCCTAGGCTGCTCTGCACGATTCATCCCCTCACCGGGTGTCAGAGCTTGGGATTTGGTTAATTTTTTATAGAGCTGTTCATCCTCGCGGCTTGGAGGAGCCACCGGTCCTGTCAGTCCAGGATTACGGCTGGGCCGGGCGGGGGTCTTCACAAGACCGTTCCGTCCGCCCCGTTGATAATTTTTTAAAGAGGTTTTCTTCCGCGCGGTTCCAGAGAACCGCCTTCCCGCCTGCTGCCAGGCGGGGTTCGGCCGAACGGTGGTCTCTATGAGACCGTGTCCGACGCCGCTGATGAGCTCACTGGCGTCAGACCCTTCGCCCTAACGGTTTCTCCGCACAGCAGCACTCTACTCAGCAGAGTGTCGGCGGAAAGACCTGGGCCTCGAAAGGCCCCCGCCGTGGTGGGTCTGTGTTCCTCATCTTCTGAGGAGACAAGACCCTCACCTTGGCCATAATTTGCCGTAGTAGCTACAACTCTACGGTATGTTGCCGCAGAGTTGAAGCCACTGCCGTTGCCCGGGGTGTACCTCGTGGAGGACCTGGCCAAAAGACCCCTAAGTAGTGCCCTTGTACTAACTGCTCACTGTTCTCTTTGTATTCTTCTTATTGTTTTATTTATCTCTGTGTGTTGTACATAAGTAAATAAATAAAATAAAAAAATACGATCGAGGGCTTGATGCCGATGCTAACGCATCCTAGTAATGCTGGAACCTACATGTGGCCCCTTCCGAGGTCCGTGAAAACTAAGAACCTCGGACTTGTGCAGGGCCACCTCCAGTCCCAGCCGCCGTCTCCGATTCACGACTTGCGCAACACCCGTCGTGACCTTGAGTGCTGCCTCCTGGTACGTTGCACCCCGCGCCGTGACGAGGGTGTATACCGGGTGTTATATAAGGGTTATATCAATCTGAATACACCCCCATTAGCTGGTCATCTAGAACGCATTCCGAAATCTGGCGTCCGTCAAACAAGAAAAAAAAGTTCATAAAAAAACATTATTACCGAATAAAATACTCTTGTTTGATCAACACTAGCTAAAATCAGCTGATACGGTCATCGACATCAAGTAAGTAGTAAAAACACATTTTTAACGGATCGACTATTATTTTTTATTTTTTTTTAGTTGGGGTAGGGTTTTATCCCGCGTCAGTGAGTGAATCTGGTCGCGTGCTATGGGGCAAAGGCCCCGCCTCTGGGGTGCGTTGCCTGAGGGCGTCCTCAGGTAACGCACCCCGCAGCACCCAGTCGTAGCCGATGTTCCACAGAAGCGGCCCCAGGACCGACCTCTGCGGAACACCGCACGACACATCTCGCCGAGCAGGCCCGAGCCAGCTGGGGAAAGCTATGGCCCTCTCCGAGAGATAGGCCCCGATAATACGACGGAGGTAGAGAGGCGTTTCGTGATACACGAGCGCCTCCCTAACGCAGCTCCATGGCAAAGTGTTGAACGCGTTGGCGATGTCAAGAGACACCGCCACAACCACCTTGCCCTGCCAGACTGCTTTCTCACGCGCATGATCGCGCTCACGGTGGAACGTCCCCGACGGAACGTATCGACTATAGAGTAACCTTATCTATTTCTACTATTAAACATTTATAATATATTACTTTAAAGTTATACGTATAAGATTTCAGATATTGCGCTTACAAGGTTATTGCAGTGAACTATGAGGAAGACGTTTTCAGTAATTGCTACTGACAGGATTCATTACTTACACTAGGTATTCGCTGGAACGAGGGCGGTTACATCGAAATAATTAAGACGGAGAACCCTACCTAACCTCTAAGAAATAAAACTAGGTATGCAATGCAAGCTACTAATTGCAAATGTTGAGCGGAGCAAATTTTCTTAATTTATTTTATGCTCTATTTTCATGATTTCAGAGATATGCACTCCCGGGTATGATGTCGACCAGCATGCCAAATTTGGTAAAAATTGGTCGAGCCGTTTTGGAGGAGTTGGCACACAAACGATTTACACTTGTCATCTAAGATAGAGCTTCGCTTCGCTCCACTCAAAAATTTAAAAAAAAATCAGTTATCAACAATGACGCGAGCCAACAATAAACTCTTAAAAGCTGCATTTTAATTTTTTTATTTTTGTGCGCGAGGCGACAATCATATTTTTTTAGTACTGTCAAAGGCATGTTTCTTTAATTCTTAATAACTCAAAACTATAAGAGCCACATACACCAAAAACTATACAGCAAAGCACGTTAATGTGATCTATCTGCAGCCAAATTTCAAGTCGATAGGTTTAAAATTGCGACCGGTATCGTTTTACATACATTTTCGATTGGGACCATCTTAGAGAAGAATCCGCTACGCTCCATCTTAATAATACGGATTGAAATACACAACTTTAAAATACGTTACTCTTCTGACTTGCTTCTATCAGGTCCGCGAGCCAGATAGGTTCTTAGTGTGGCTTTTTATGTGTCGCAAAAGTCGTCCAGCGATTTGGGGCAACTATTATATAAAAGTGCAGTATACTTATATATAGCATGCATTACTATCAAAAGTGGTTCACAAGTTGGTAGCCCAATTATGTGCCTTTTTACGCTCCACGTTAAGACCTCAGGCTTGTAAGCGGAAGGACATACAACGGTGCGCAAGCACAATGTTCCCAGGTTTCCATCGTCCTACAGAAGTACGACCTTGGAATCGTGGGAATCTGGCGGAGATTTTCTCCTCTGTAGAAAAGTCCAACCTTTTCCCGTCACGTGCTATTTGGGATCGAACAGGAGAGTTGGTACTAGGTTGAGAGCTTTGCAGGACTCTCGCCGAGGTAAATGCTGTAAAATGCGACCAAGGCAACAATTATGCTAGTGGCCCAAGGCTTCCCGTTAGCTCAGGACAATCTATATTGCGAATAGCGTGTCGCTACATAGCGTCGAGTGTGTCTAGCAAATACTTTGCGGAGTCCCACAGGTGCGAGCAGTATTCGACTCAGGGTCCCATCTACGCCTTGTAGAGTCGACACACTGGTGCATTGTGAAGAATCGCTTTACCTTATTTAGTATGGCCAGTTTCCGTGAAGCTAGCCCAATACAACTCTCAATTTAGTTTTTATTGATAGGCTCTCGACAAACGTCGACGCCAAAGATGTCTAGATTGTGATTTATTGATATTATTGCTAAACTAAACTCGACCAGAGACCGGCAGACTCGACCAATGAGAAATGCAGTCCATGTTTTAGTCAAGATCGGCATGGAGTTATTGTTTTTCTTCTTCAATCTCACACCATCCTACATACTGACGGACCAAGCAAGCTATGCAATGTACTGTTAATTGCATGGCATTAAATCTTCATGAGGAAGCGCATATGTAACTACCGCTTACTACATTTTTACTTGACCCGTTTACTGAGTGCACAGTTGTAACTGCAATATCAGAAATTAATATTATTTCATATATACCTTTTTATATTATCTAAACACGTAATAAATTTCAACAAAATATGTTTAAATCCCACCCAATAATCCACTCAGTGGATGATACAACTCTAAAAAATATCTAAAGCTCTGTCCTGTAAAGTTTGCAAAACAGACATCCGACATTATACTTAGGAGCCATCCACAAGAATTATAATAGCCTATGATAGTATTACTTACATATTCTATTTGCTTCAAGTACAGCACCGGGTTATTGTTAGTCTGGATCAGTGATTTCCCATTATTGTACACAGCGCAGATAACTAATCCCAGGGAAAACATGTCTGAGAGGATGCCAGCACACCCATTAGTTTGCACTTCAGGAGCTTAAATAAAATGAATTTGTTTATTCGGAATTCCAAATATTGTAATTCTATACACCAATCAATAATTAAATTCCAATCACCACCGTAAAATAGACAGTTAATAAATAACTGTCTATTTTTAGTAATATCGCTTCCTTACTAAGAAAAAAGTTATTAAAATTATGAAAAACTAGCAGTCCCGGCGAACTTTGTACCGCCTCAAATTAAAAAAACGTGGCAGGCATGTCAAACGCAATAAGAAGTGCTGGTCCTTTAGATTTCTCATATTTTCCAATGGTCCGTTCCAATTTTTTTTCTTTCTTCCATAAGGTCCTTTTCCTGATAATAACGAACACAACAATAAACAATTAGCGAAATCAGTTCAGCCGTTCCACGCGTAATGCTATCTCTTCATAAATAGGCAAACATTTTTATATAGAGAGACAGATAGATATAGATATCCTGCGTGATTCGGGATGCCATGCAATGACGTTCCATTGCACGAGATATTTAATTATATTGTTGTATTATTTCCGTTGATAATATACACTGACAAGAAAAAATGGATAACCCGGAGTACCTGATTGTACGTAGGTAAAGCTAACAGGATGTGAAAAAATATCAAAACAAAAATTCTTTGTGATAGGTACCAAAAAATATGCAATTTAAAAAAAATATGACTCATATTATACATACCTGTACGTTCACTTACATTACGACCACAAAAACATGCTTCATATTTTTGTGTTATAATATTCATCACAGACTACACCAATAGAAATACAGTAAATAATATAAGTACCAATACTTCTTCAGTACTTTCTTCAGAAAAATCTTTCAACTTTAATTTTCAACATTAAATTTCCACCGCAGGTCTTCCGGCCGGAAGTGAGCCAAATGGGTTAGCACGAAGCGATGGAAAGAGACCGGACGGAATGTCGTTGCTAGATGGGATGGGAAGATGGGAAGGTTTTTGGTGTGGAACGCTACATGCGTTGACACCTTAGCACCTTCACACCTTCCAAGCACAGCCAGAGCCTTACTGCTGCATCGGCTGAAGGCCTCAAACGGCGTAAATATGCTAACCTAGCAGATGATTATATATTTGAGCCATTTGGGTTGAGACACTGGGGTCATGGGGTCCGAGTGCTCGCCGCCTTTATAGAGACATTGCTAAACGCTTAATCGATGCTTCTCAGGATCAGAAGACTGGCAAATTTCTCGCCCAAATAATAAGTATCGCCATCCAACGTGGCAACACAGCCCGCATTCTGGGAATCTTCCCAGTCGACAATGACGCGGAGGTTTCATGAAAATCGGTTGATAAATACGGCCGCAAACATGATCTGACAGAACCCGTAGATGTAGAGATATAGAAGTACAGAAACGGAGACTTCGGTCGCTTCGTTCCCTCAGTCAAAAATAAATTTTGATAAAACTAAGTTTTTAAAGATAGTTTGAGAGGCCTCGTGAAAATTTATTTTATTGAGCGGAGCGAAGCGTAGCGTATCTTAGACAACAAGTGTAAATCGTTTGTGTGCCAACTCCTCCGAAACGGCTCGACCGATTTTGACCAAATTTGGCATGCTGGTCGACATCATACCCGGGAGTGCATATCTCTAAAATCATGAAAATAGAGCATAAAAAAAAATTAAGGAAATTTGCCCCGCTCAACATTTGCAATTAGTAGCATGAATTGCATACCTAGTAAAAACTGAAGTAGCCAACTATTTAAAAAAATGCACGTCTAATACTGTTTACATAACAGAGTACATAAAAAATAATGATCTCCTATTTTAAACAGTAATAATGTCAAGGGCATCCGAAATAATAGGTTTATGTGCAACAACAATAGTTAATATAAGGGAGTAAAAATATAATTTAACTCTCTTACTTTATATTTTAAAGTACGTCACCTGCGGGAAAAGTAATTTTGCTTTCGAGTTATAAAACTTTACTTTTCATCGCCTTCTATGAAAATATCATTTACTAGCGCTACCGCCATCGC
This sequence comes from Nudaria mundana, assembly GCA_963556515.1. Taxonomy (NCBI): domain Eukaryota; kingdom Metazoa; phylum Arthropoda; class Insecta; order Lepidoptera; family Erebidae; genus Nudaria; species Nudaria mundana. The sequence goes on from OY748286.1 coordinate 9,652,378, forward strand.
CACCGCCGACGCCTCCCACTACACTATATAATAACAACATTGTTTGAAGCAGTGTACGTCTATCTTTAAGAGTATGGATAATAAAATTCTTCCTGCATTTGCTCATTAGCAAATTATTTTGGGAATTGTATGGATTGCATGGATCGCATAAACTTCTTCTGGACAGCCTCAAAATCTTGCTTATATTTTATACAGTTCTATCCTTACTTATTACAGTAAGGATCCCATATGGATACTGCAAATTCCATTTGAGGTCGCACTTGGGATTTATAGAGATGAAGGTAAGTGATAGGTCGTGTAAAAGTCTTGGTTTTTCTCATTACAAACCTGTACATTTTAAACGCCTTGTACTCACTACATTATCTATATTATTATGCAGTTCTAGATGCAGTTAGCAGTCTGACGTGACACCTAGGAATCTGATTGAATAAACAGTATCAAGCCGCTCACGACACAAAGTAAATTGGTATTTAAAAAAACCGGCCAAGTGTGAGTCAGACTCGCGCACAAAGGGTTCCGTACATACCAAAACGGCAAAAAATCAAGGTGGTTGTATGGGAGCCCCCTTAAATATTGATTATATTCTGTTATCTGTTGTTATAGAGGCAACAGAAATACATCATTTGTGAAAATTTTGAACTTTCTTACTATCGGACGGACGGACAGCGAAGTTTCAGCAATAGGGGTCTACCCTTTGGGTACGGAATCCTAAAAAACTAGTATTTCTTTGTAAAAGTTATTCAATTGCATTTATTTAAATTAAAACTTAATTTATTCTTAGAGCAGTTGATAGAAAAATTGTCTAGATCGCTTTGAAAATTGATAAGGGCGTCAGTACTGGTTATTGTGTGATATATTTTTAGGTCACATGCAAATAACAAGATGTTACAAATTTTAAATCAATTTGATTTGTCGTTTATAAATATTATGAATAATAGGTGCCCCAAAAATGAGCCCTGGGGTACACCTCAGTGGTATGTGATTGCACAGACTATATAAAAACTATAAAAAGGGGGAGCAGAGGCAACCTGTAGGATTCCTGCAGATTGTTATTATAGCGACATTTAAGTTCTTTTGATGATGAAACTCTTACTCGAGTCACGTCTGTGCACGATTTAGGAATTGTCCGCTTTATCATATAACTTGCACATAGACCATATTGTTAACAAATCTTTTAGACAGCTCGGTTTCATATTGAGAATCTCCAAACCGTTTAAGCAAATTCATACCCTAAAGTTAATTTATTTCTGTTACATACGGTCTATTTTAGATTTTACTTGTATTGTCTGGAGTTCATATTATGCTTGTCATATTTCACGAATAGAAACTGTGCAGAGGAAGTTTGTTAAAAGCTTAGATTACCGTTGCAAAATAATAGTTTCCTAGTTTTTAAGAAGGCATTGAATGCTTTGTTTTTGTCTTAATTTTGGTTTTGTAACTTTTGTAATCAGAAGTGTGTTTTGTATAGGTATACCTATATATAATATATATATATAGTTGTTTCCTTGTCACCGATTGTTTGCTTAATGACTTTTAAAGCTATTCATATTGTATCTATAATTATTATTATCACCCACCATGCAATGCAATTGACTATGAAAATACATAGTATGGAACTTTAGGTTTTTAAGTACGCCCATGTAACATGAAAGTGAATGTACTTACATTACTGAATATTTCCTAAATAAATAAAAAAAAATAAAATAAAAATTTATGTAGTGTATTATTTTATGTAGTACTAGCTGTTGCCCGCAGCTCCGCCTGCGTGTTACTTTAGATCTACATAACTTTTTTATTGTTTTGGGTTTTATTGCGTTTATAAAGCCCCTCATACATACCCTACAACAGTTTATCTATTATATCTTCTATTATATTCTCTATTATACCATAAAAATTCATCTTAAGATACGAAAATATGAAATATTATTTATTATCTTCGTAGTGTGTGATAGTCCATTGGATTGTATGGCGAGCGATATTGTATCTTAAGTTAAAATATTATAGTAGTATTTTAGCCGTATGCAGCGCCCCTTAGTGAACTCCACTGCGGGTGACGTAACCTACGACAAACTTATTATTTGTGGTTGGTACAGTAATCGGGTCTAGGGATCGAACAGCAAAATTAAGTTTGTTTTTATTGTATATACTTTTCAGGGATAAAAAGTACCCAGCGTGGTGCCCAGGATATTAAACAATAATTATACCAAGTTTCATCGCAATCGAACCGGTAGTTTTTCCGTGATGCCTGAACAAACAGACAGACAGACAAAAATTTTTTTAATCACATTTTTGGGTTCGGTATCTGTCTAGTAACACCATTTACCCATTGCCTGCCATTTATTTTTTTGATATTTTCAATGTACAGAATTTTCACTTCTACAGATTTATTATAAGTATAGAATAGATAATGTCTTTTGCAGCGAGCCGCCCCGGTTTCGTAACACTTAGCTGAGACAAGCTTTCATCGTAAAATTAAAGTTATAAATAATGGAGCTAAAGTTTCACGCGTTGGAGGTTTCTTACCTAAAGGAAATTCCCTCTTTTTTAAGAATGGTTTTTGAGTTATTACAAAATACTAAAAAGCTACTTCTTGCACCTTTTTTGTTAAATAGCTACAGTATTTCTTTGCTTGCAGTAAAATTCTTTCGATTCACTTTTGTAGAATTCATTCCGAATCCAATGACTCATATTTTTAAAAGCTCTATCTCTATATATCACGTTTTTCAAATTATTGATCAGAGTATATCTTTAAACACTTGGTTTTATGAAATTTAATGCTGAAAATTGCAGAGTTGATAGCTTATTCAAAAAAAGTACAATTGGTAACTCATATAATTTACTGTATATCTATTGGTATAGTCTGTGTTGAATTATATGCCACAAAAAACCAAGTGAGTGTAGAGCGACGCATAGAATAGGGTTCCGTAATAACCTATATAACTTCTGAACTAACAAAGTTATCGGATCCGTTATACTTTTTCTTTAAAGTTCATAACATGGACTACTACTACTTTAGATAGCTAGCCGTTATGATTTTAGAGGGGGAGGGGGACGGGGACGGAGATTGGACGCCCTGTTTTAACAAAACTAATGCGTTTTAATGTCGAATATCTTGCAAACGAATTTTAAAATCAAATAACTGTTTTAGCAACCTTAAATGTTTTAAAAAGATCTATGAAATGGTACCCCACACAATGGTACGACGCAAGAAAAAAACTCATCCAAACTTTACGTGTAAGGAAAAAATAATCATATTTTTCACAGCTTTAGTAACGTGGTAGAAATACATATGCATGCAAATTTTATCTTTTTAGCACTAACCGTTTAGGAGGAAAGCCGAGGACAGACGGATATGACAAAACCATAAGGGTTCTGAGACTTGAACTACGGAACCCTAAAAAGTTGCAATTCAATAAAATAAAATGCTTTGTTGTTCTTCTTTTGGCATGTTTATGAAACGTAAAAGTTACGAAATGTCTAAATATATATTTTTTATATAAAAAACTGTAGGAAATGGACTAAAAAAATTGGATGTCTGTAAAGTCGGTTTACTGACGATAGTTGAACGTGACAACGTCATAACTGCCGAACGCGGAGGCCGATTGTGCCTCTTTGTCGCTCGTTCCGCGCTCTCGCTTGCACTTCAAGCCTTAAATGGAACGCCTCATTTTTATCGTGAGTGCAGCCGGCTCCATCGAATTATAAGACGTTGTCACGTCAAAAAAAAGAATCATCATAATCAGTTAACCCAGTCGAAAGTTCTGAGGTAACAAACATAAAAACACCTTCTATTTTAAAATCGGATAAAAATATCGATGCTTACCCATGAAGTCTAGATTGGGCTGGGCCAATTTTGCTACTTTGATAGACCATGGTGGAACTTGAAAGAGACTTATTGGAGATTGGTCCTGTATGGGGTCTGAAAAAGATATCAGATTTTAGAATACGAAAGTTTACACCTCGACTCATGCAGGAATCTGAGTGCATAATTTGCCTCTGGCTAGTCACTAGTAAAATTCCAGTAATTGTATGAAATAGTATAAGTGACTAGGTATAGTACTTAATAATAATTATATTTTTAATTTTCCAAAACGACGAGTCCCACACAGCATTATCGAATATCAACTGGTGGATTAACTGCTGACTGAGAGAACCATTTCCCATTTGATTAAAATGATATGTCGAAGAAAAAATATATACCTGAATAAATTTGTCGATTGGTCGAATTGATCTCTTTAGTACAGATCGAAAGCTATCCTTCATTTACAAACGGTAGATTTTATTGATTTACGACGTATATACTACATTGTACTGCTATGAACTACAAACAAGTAGGTAGTAATAATAGTAGGGTGTAGATTATAAATGTTTGGAGATGGATTATGTACTTACCAGCGTATTCAATACCAAATAATTTCCAAGTTCCTCGTTTCGTGATGATGATAGTTTGCGGACACACATTGCGGTGTGCCAAATGTTGTATGTAATGTAAATGGTGCAGGGCTTGGATTATCTGTACAAGTTACATAATAATATTGATACGACCATATAATATTAGTCCTATATCACTAAGTATAACTCGTGGTCTAGTGGTAACCGACAGCAACATCGAGTCAGGCCGGTCTTAGGATGGGTGACCATTACTTAAGACATTGAGACCCCTACGTGCCTCGGAGAGCACGTTAAACCGTAGGTCCCGGTTGTCATACAAACATCTATCTATGGGGTAGATGGAGCCCTTAATCAATAATCCGAGCGGTCTAACTACAGAACTTCGTTATCGCCTGTGGGTTGTGGAGGTAAGGTGGCAGTCGCTTCACGGAAAATATCGAAGTTCAGCCGAATCGCAGTTAGACTGAAAAGCAGACCCCGACCGCGTTGGAAAAATGGCTCGGTGGATGATGATCACTAAGTACAATTATTATGGGTTGATAACGATTTTGAAGTTATTATTATTGAAAAGTGTAGTTTTTACTATTTACAATTGTAGTGACTTTTGAAGTCAAACTGAAATTTTTCTATTATACACTAGTAAAAAAGTGCTTTTTAGGTCCTTTCTAATTGTCCTATACTTATGATTGCGATGTCATTCGATTCGGAATGGCATGTAGATATTTTATGAGAAAACAGGAAAGGTTTTTTAAGTGGTCGGTAATGCATTAAGGCATTTCGTCTCCCTGCTGCGGGGGCAGCGGGACGGTTTCGAGTAGGACTCCCGGCCCTTGGATGGAAAACGGACCGGACTACCCACGAAAAACATTTCCACGGTGTTTCTCCTTCGCCTTAGCCGGACCCCCAGTTAGGCAAAATCTGGCAAGCAACGGCGGCGGCGGCCCGGAAATGGGCGCTCTTTTGGAGCTCTGCATGGGGGGGCCTGCCTGTTTACCGCCATCATCTCGCGAAGAGTGAAGGTGGCGACGGTGGTGGTGGCCCTACATTGGTCGCTGCCTGCCATAGATTAGACGATGGCTGGCAGTGAGACATAATTACAAACATTGCACAAGTTATAAACAATCAAGTGAAAGGGTATGGTTTCTAAAGCTTTTCAAAAACAACTCTACGAAAGGTTTTTCCCTTTCGTGGAGTTGATTTTCATTCATCAGTTTACTTGTTCAAAAATGTCGCACTAGCACTTGTAATAGTTCGTGCTACAAACAAATGTACTAATGAATAACAAATGGAAAAAACCCGATAAAAAAAATTGGTTTCTACATCCGTGAGCTGTCTGACTTTACTAATAGCAAAAGCCGCAGAGCTAAGTTTCCCTGCATGACCCGATATTTGGGCATTCCACTGTAGATTACTGTCTAGAGTAACACCCAAAAATACGGTTGATTCTACAAGATTAAGGGTATCACCGTTCAAAATAATATTAGTACCGTAGTTCTGAACATTAGGCATAATAAATCTAATACACTTCGTCTATTTTGCGTTCAGAAGTAAATTGTTGGTTGTAAACCAATCCAGAACTAGTGCAACTGAACTATTTACTTCGTCAAAATTCCTCAGCTTGCGATCAACTTTAAAAATAAGTGTTGTATCATCGGCGAATAGAACAATGTCGCACAAGTTCTCTACATAGAACGGTAGATTATTAATGTAAACTAAAAATAGAAACGGACCTAGAATTGATCCTTGTGGCACGCCCATAGCTATGCTACAGAAGCCCCTAAAGACCGATTACCATTGATATCAACATGTTGTATTCGATCACTGAGGTATGAGGCAACTAGATCCAGTACCGCATCTCTGATACCATAATAATCGAGTTTCCGTAATAGGGTATTATGTTCAACGCAATCAAAAGCTTTGGAGAGATCGCAAAATATACCAATGGCATCTTGCTTATTCTCCCAGGCATTGAAAATATGCTTCAGAAGCGTTACCCCTGCGCGAATGGTAGAACGACCTCTTGTGAATCCATACTGCTCATTATGTAGTAGCATATTTGAATTAAAATGTGATTGTAATTGCTGCAATATAATTTTTTCAAAAATTTTACTAATGGCATGTAGTATTGAAATTGGTCTAAAATTACCAGCGTCGCTTTTTGATCCAGTTTTAAATAGAGGTATCACTTTACTGTATTTTATGAGATCAGGAAACACTCCATTATTGACACATATATTAAATATTGCAGCTAGATGTGGAGTTATATTCACAATAATGGATTGAAGCAATTTTACAGAAATACCCCACAAGTCAGCTGTCTTTTTTGAGCTAAGCGACTTGAATACTTTTATTATATCATTGGGGTTTACATATTCAAAGCTAAATGAGACATCACACTGATTCACGCTGCTCTCCAGCATACGTTGAGCTTTAACTGGGCAAGAATTCAAGGAGCTAGTTATATTCGCGGGTATGTCTATAAAAAAGTTATTAAAGGTTTGTGCTACATCTGGTTATTAGCACCATACATAACAACTCTATTTAACAAAGTTATAGACGATAGAGCCATACCAAAAGAATGGGCACAATCTGACATAATTTTGATTTACAAGAAAGGAAACCCTGCCGATATTTAATAATTGGAAATTACCGCCCTATAAGCCTACAATCCAACATGTACAAGTTATTCGCTTCATGTCTCGAGCACCGTCTAGCAACGTTCACTGACCGCCACCGGAACAAGCAGGTTTCAGAAAAAGTTTTTCAACAACAGATCATATCCACACTTTGAATCTGATTATGGAGAAATATATAGAGCAGGACAGACCACTCTACCTGGCATTTATCGACTATGCAAAAAGCATTCGACTCTATATCGCATACAAGCATGTGGAAAGCTCTACACGAACGTGAAGTACCTACAAAGACCATGAATTTTGATCTCATAAAAGACATATACCTCACAAGCAAAAGTCCTGTAAAGCTAGAGAGACAAGGCGCCGAAATAAGCATTTGTAGAGGCGTCAGGCAATTTGACCTCCTGTCACGTAGAATCTTTATAGCTGTACTCCAGAGTATAATGAAGGATCTGAACTGGGAAAAGGAAGGAATTAATATTAATGGATACTTCCTCAGCAATCATCGATTCACCGATGACATCGTTCCTTTTCTGAGACAGCATCCCAAGTACAATTAATGATCGAAGAACTAAATGACGTAATTAACAAGATCGGTCTAGAACTAATTTTTTCCAAGACTAAAATCATGACAAACCACCACACTGTACCTATAAAGGTCCACAACATTGCATTGGAATACCTTCAGAGCTATATTTACCTGGGTCAACAAGTATCTTTTTCTAAGACAAGACACGAAGATGAGGTTAAAAGACGATTTAACATAACCTGGAACAAATTCTGGAGTAATAAAGAAACCCTTAAATCAAAACTAATGGACTCATGTATATTACCTTGTCTTACTTACAGCTGTCAAACATGGATCTACAATAAAAGCACCAAAAATAATATTCAAGTATGCCAGAGAACGATGGAAAGGAGCATAATATGCTCCTGTTTTCTTTGTATGTTTAATATATTATATTAAACATACAAAGAAAACACAGAAAAAAAACATAGAAATTAGAAAAACAACAAAAGGGATAGATGGTTTAGAATATTCTTTGAAATTAAAATTGAGTTGGGCAGGTCATGTGGCACGTGTGGACGGGGCAAAATGGACACATAGTGTAACTGCTTGGAAAGGAACAAGAAATAAAAAGAAAAGAGGTAGACCAAGACAAAAATGGGTAGATGAAATAATAGAAAAAGCAGGTGTAAATTGGACCAGATTAGCAAAGGACAGACAAACGTGGAGAGAATTGGAGGAGGCCTTTACCCGTAACCGTTGTGGGGTCCAAATTGAGTGATAGTTATAAAGTTAATGAAATTGATTTAAAAATGAAATTATATTAATTTGAATTTATATAGCATGAATATATTAATTGTTTATTAATTTATATTCTTATTTTATACATTTTTAAATACATTTATAAAAAACACAAATACATTTCAAAATATAAAAAATAGTGACCCACCAGTAGCGGAGTAGGACCCAAACTACCGGTGGTGGAGGCTACAGACTAAGAAACCTCCTAACAATACGGCACGTGTCGAGGATAACAACCTTCTGAATCTGACTCTTGATCCAACAATCTAACGAGAGTCTCTTGAGATGTTGATCGAGACTCTTCGCTATTAATCCGTTTGCCGAAACGACCACCGGGACAATGATCGTCGAGTCTACGTCCCACATGGCGGTTATCTCGTAGGACAAATCGAGGTACTTGCTAAGTTTGTCCTTCTCTGCCTTCACGAGATTCTCGTCATGCGGGACGGCGATATCGACGAGCACTGCCCGACGCTGGGTCCGATCAACCAACACGATATTGGGCCTATTGGCAACAATAGTCCTGTCCGTGATGATTGATCGGTCCCAGTAGAGCAATGCACGACCATTCTCAAGAACTGGCACTGGTGTGTACTTATAGTACGGTACTTCAAACTCAATAAGGCCATATTGAAGAGAAAGTTGCTGGTGGATGATCCTGGCTACTTGATTGTGCCTATGCAAGTACTCGGTGTTAGCAAGATACGAACAACCGGAAATAATATGGCGAAGTGATTCACCAGGACGGTGGCATGCTCGACAAATGTCGACCGTACCGTCCTTCATAATGTATTTCCGATAGTTGTTCGTCTTGATAACCTCATCTGCAATTGCACAGGCAAAACCTTCAGTTTCCCCAAAGAGGTCCCCAAAACGTAGCCAGTTCACCGAAGCGAGCAGGTCTACGTCGGGTCCTGTTAAGACCCGGTAGAACCGCCCGTGTAGCTCCTTACTCTTCCATACGTCCCTACGGTCTTCAGTACCTAGCACCTTTGGTTTACGCCAGTTCTCGTTAGCCAAGGAAAGAGGTGTTAGGCCCTTGTCAACCATCACGACATCGCAATGAATGTCACACCCGTTCTGTAGAAAGTAATCTCTCAGACTGCACACTTCACGGTTGTGGAGGTTCTTGGCATTCAAAAAGCCTCGACCCCCCCACTTCCGCGGAATGTACAGTCTCATGACAGAAGATCGTGGGTGTAACATTCGATGCAATGTCAGTTGTTGACGGACTCGCCTATCCAGGGCGTCTAGTTCCGTTTGAGTCCACCTAAGTATGCCAAAGGAGTATAACAATAAAGGTATCACCCAACCGTTGAAAGCCCGCATTTTGTTACCACCGGACAAAGAACTGTTAAGAACTTTTGTCAGGCGGCCAAAAAAACGTTCTTTCACCGATTTCTTAATATCCTCTACCGCTATACCCAATGACTCTGACATACCTAGGTATTTGTATGTTTCGGTCTCGGAGAGAGATCTGAGAGTTATTATCTCAGAAAGTTGTAAATTCGGTGAATTTACAACCTTCCCCCGTTGTACATGCATAACCGCACACTTATCAACACCGAACTCCATCTTAATGGCATTACTAAAAACTTCCGTAGTTTTTAATAATGTCACTAAATCTTGGTGCTTCAATGTGAACAGTTTGAGGTCATCCATGTACATCAGGTGAGATATAACCTCACCCCCTCTACGAAACCGATAGCCTAGCCCTGAATCCTTCAGCAATGTGCTAAGTGGATTCAGTGCTAAACAAAACCACAATGGACTCAAACTGTCGCCCTGGAATATACCACGCTCGATCCTTATATATTAATTATTATTATGTAATCTTAAATTAACAAATGTAATACATGTATTGGTATGTTATTTTGTACTATTCATTCACTATGGAATTAAAGAGGCTATATTATTATTATTCCATTTATTCCAATTATTTTCTTAACATATTTTTTTTTACAATCTTTATATATATAATTCTACTGTACGTGTGTATGTCACTCAACTCCTCCTAAACGGCAGGACCGATGTTGATGAAATTTTTTGTGTGTGTTCAAGGGAATTCGAGAATGGTTTAGATTCACAATTTGGTTCTTTTTTTTTTGCAGTACAACGTCTGTCGGGTCCGCTAGTATTTATATAAAAAGTTACATATAATATTATAAAAAAATCCATGTCAGACCACCACCAGTAGCGGAGCAGGGCCCAAACTACCAGCGGTAGAGGTCACATACTGAGAAACCTCCTAACGATACGTGCTGTGTTGAGGATGACAGCCTTCTGTATCTGACCCTTGATCCAAAAGTCTAGCGAGAGTCTCTTGAGATGCTGATCGAGACTCTTCGCTATTAGTCCATTTGCTGAAACGATTATCGGGACAATGATCGTCGAGTCTGCGTCCCACATGGCGGCTATCTCGAAGGTCAGATCGAGGTACTTAGAAAGTTTGTCCTTCTCTGCCTTAACGAGATTCTCGTCATGCGGGACGACGACATCAACGAGCACCGCCCGACGCTGAGCCCGATCAACCAACACGATATCAGGCCTATTGGCAACAATAGTCCTGTCCGTGATGATTGATCGGTCCCAGTAGAGCAATGCACTACCATTCTCGAGAACTGGCCTGGTGTGTACTTATAGTACGGTACCTCGGACTCAATAAGGCCGTATTGAAGAGGTATATTATTAGTCATATTATTCTTATATATTATAATAAAGTTTGCCGTAGATAGGTATTGTTATCCAAAGAGCCTTGAGAGTTGAGGTCGGCTTTCCAGTCTAACTGCGACGTGGCTTATATTGCGATCGTGTAAAAAATGGATTTTGAGTTTCCCATCATCGTGTTTAGTTTCAGAAAAAAAATCAGAGAGTTCAGCTCTGAATTTTTTTCTGAAACTAAACACGTAGGTACGTGCATTCTAATAGTAGGACAGCTGACGGGAAGGCCATTGACATAACTTTGAAAAACCACCAAAAAACAGGTTTTATTTTGTTTTCTCTTTTCTCAAACACGGTTCCAACGATTTTCTTAGAGTTTTCATCAATTGCTGTTGATAGGGTTCCCTAAAAATTTTTACATGCAATATTCCAAGTGAAAGTTACCATCCCATGACGGTCAATTTATTTAGGACATGGAGCAAAAAACTTAATGATATTATTGGTATGGTCGTCTTAGTGGTATACCATTTCCTTATTAGGGAAAGGCTGAGACCTGCCGATGACATTAGTTTTTGTATCACATAAATATTTGAGAAATAGTAGAAGCAATAGAGGGATTAAGTATCCATACAGATAAATGAAATTGAGGTGTCTGTGTGTAATTTAAAATTACCAGATTTTCACTAAATTTATATAAAAATAAATTTGATACTTGAATAAAAAAGGCAATTTTTATAGTTTTTGTCTGTCTGTCTGTTTGTTCCTGCTAATCTCTGGAACGGTTGGCCCGATTTAAATGGGACTTTCACTGGCAGATAACTGATGTAATAAGGTATAATATAGGCTACTTTTTAAACTTACTTACCTGAGAATGAGTTCCCACGGGAGTTGGGTACCATAAAACTATTTCACGCGGGCGAAGCCGCGGGTATCCGCTAGTGCTTTACAAAACTCGTAAAACATTGACACAAAAACCGACTTCAAATTACCGGAATGGGACCAAAAGGAAATGGGATCACTTGGAAGCAGCAAACTTCAGAATAATTATTGAGTATTACAGACTAAATAAAGATAATAATAACATGAAAAAAATAATTTCCAATGGAGAACTTTTGATGAAGTCGGTTATAAATACAAAATATATATTGTTCTACTGACGGCACAGTAGTGTTTCACAATCGGTGATTTCTTCTGACGAACATATCGGTAGCTATGAAGTTGTTTAATTCATTATTATCGGTTACACTATCAACTGAAACAATTATCTCACACACTTACCTGGAGAATACCGCATCGAATTTCAATATCTAAGAAGTAGTATTCCTTGGAATAGGGAGGGAGAACTGTCGGCAAAAGTAGCTGTTGAGCTTGAGCGCTCGGAGGGCCTAATGAAATAGGGTGCGGCATTACCGGTTGCAGACCGCCTGGTGTGATCTTTGATTCCTGCAAACAAAATGTACTTTGCATCTCTGAACATCTGAAAGTAGGATGTTTTTTAAGTGGTATGACAACGGTATAAAGTCCAGGAAAAATATTAAAATTTAAAATTTTATTCTTAAAATTATGTAATACCTACTAGAATCTGCTACGGTTAGCCCGTGTAAATAAATTCTCCAGTTACCACCATAATATCCTGCCTACCTACCTATTTTCTTTTCCTAGTTATTTTTTTTAATATTAAAAACCGGTCAAGTACGTCTCGGGCCACGCATAGAATAGGGTTCCGTCGTCACCCATAATAGCTTATTTTAACAAATAATTGTTGAATATCTCACAAGTGAATAAAATGTTTTGATACTTGTGGTTCTGTGAACCATAGACTTCGGGAGCTTTGTTTAGAAAATTTATTTTTCAATTTTCTTTATTAATCTTTCATTTTTCATCCAATCCAAAAAATATAATTCACATGTTATTCATTGTAAGCAAGGAGTGTGTGTGTAAAGTTTCATGAAAATCGGTTGATAAATACGGCCGCAAACATGATCTGACAGAACCCGTAGATGTAGGGATGTAGAGATGTAGAGGTACAGACGAAAGAAATTCTCCCCAGCCTGCAAGTTAAAACGGAGACTTCGGTCGCTTCGCTCCCTCAGTCAATTATGTAATACACTAGTACACTACGTACTTCCTCGGTGGCACACGTTGGTGGAGTGCACAGCGTGGGCGAATCAGCGCCTGGACCTCGTAGTGGGTCTGGACGTGGATACCCTCTCGCTGGAGACCATGCTTCAAGCTATGGTTTCCAGCGGGAGTGGGTGGAACGCGACCGTGTCCTTCTGCGAGCAAGCCATGCTCGCGAAAGAGGCGGCCGAGAGGGAGCGTACTCTCCCCGCCGAGTTCCGAAGTCAGCGGCGAAGGCGCCGCAGACTCATCTACGCCCAAGATCATCGACTTCCATGATCGGGAAACGACGGCGGGATGGTCACCCGCCGTCCTTACAGAAACAGACTAGAAGGGTTGCGTGCTGCAACCAGATTCACTCACCGACGCGGGATAAAACCCTACCCCAACGAAGCGGGATTATCATCCCGACCAAACCCCCGAAGAGGCCACATAGGTGGGTAAAGTCTGCCGGGCGCCTCTGGAAATACCTTCTGGTGCATACCAGAGACGCCCGGCAATGGACGTAAAAGCGGCCGCGTGGACTTAAAAAAGTGTTCCTTGATTTAAAACAATTTTTAGATTGTGAGCTTTTTTATTTACATACATACATAAAATCATGCCTGTGTCCCCGAAGAGGTAGGCAGAGGCCGAGGGGGTTTTGATTGGTTGGGTCTTCAAGTCATGTTTTTCGCAAAATCTCCTGTTTGACCATGTGGGCGGACACTAGTTATGTTATAATAATTCTTAAATATTGCAATCGATGGTTCAAAGTCAATCTGCCATCCTTGTTGGCAAATAAGTGACTACGCAGTACGTGTCGCGCCGAGCCCGCAGGAGACCAGCTGCCTCCACAATCTGCACAATCAATCAATGTTGATGGATTGAGTTTATGCACCGAACTCATCCACCATGTTGTTTTTTTTTTAAATAATCTTTGTGTCGTTTTCTACTTGCTAATTACATACATCAGTGGTAGAGACACTCCCTGTAAGTAAATAATAATAAATACTTGTATTGGGAGGCCTCATGTGTTTGAAAACTACAATAGTCTACAACTACGTCAGATACCAAATTCCTAGAGAACGTACCTTCTAAGTTATTATAATTCATACATTCCAGTCTTATCTCGTATCTGTCAGGAAATAAAGAAAATCAATTGGTATTTCTCGAATCGCAGAATTGGGAAATTTTTGCAGCGAATACAACCCGTCGTCAAAATAATATTAAAGCCCAACACATTGTGCTTGACATTGTTCGTGTGTACACGCAAGCTCTTGAACAAAAAAGAAAACTTGGTTTTGAGAACTTCAGTGAGATAGATGAAGATACCAAGCATCAAATTTAGAAGTGGTGTTAATTTTATGCCATCTTAGACCAATGTCCATCACTTCGCGAAAGGTCCAATGCCCCTAATACAGACCTAGGAGTGTATTAAGTAAAATAGGGAGTGGAGAACCTGGAGTAAAATTGGTTTCTGTATTTGGTATTACGCGGCAATGTTGAATTGAAGATTCAACGATTGAGGTAATATCTGACACAAGATTATGTTCTATTAAATCTGGTTTTGTGGTTTGTGGTCAAACGTTTTAACTAGCCGAGTAGAGATAATTAGAAGGAATAGGACATTACCCAATCACATTTTTGGTTCGATTGAAACAGACAGTTTTTGTTATAATGTGACGGAACATACTTGTATCTCCAGAAAATACTAATATTTTTTTCTACGGCTTAGCTACAGTCTTCATAAATTCAAAAATGTAATAAAACCTTATTTAGGTGTCCGTACCTAAAGGGATAAACGGGAACCCCATTACTAAGACTCCGCGCTGTCCATCCGTCTGTTACCAGGTTCTTGTGAACCGTGATAGTTAGTAAGTTGAAGTTTTCACAGATGATGTATTTCTGTTACCACTATAACAACAAAAAAAGTTAAAAAACAGAATACATATATAGTAAATATTTAAGGGTGCTCCCATACAAACGTGTTTTTTTGCTGTTTTGGTATGCAACACATTGTGTGTGAGTCCGACTCGTAGTAGGTACCCGTTATATGATTATTAGAGCAAGATGAAGTCTTTGTTTTAGATCGTGGCTTTAGAGATTCTATACCTTATTTGAAGTTTGTGTTCAAAAAGAAGGTTTGCGAGAGTTATGGATCCTTCGGGTACGATGTCCTTTGAAAATAAAAAAGGTCATTATATAGATCACGAAAGCAGTTCTTGGAGGTTAAATCGACTTCTTTCAATACACTACAAGACGTCGAGATACCAACAATTTTGAAACAACAATTTTAACATAACAGAGCATAAATATTCTTTATTGTACACCACAGTTTATCGTGCGACGCAGATCGTTGCCGGGCATGGATGCTTCGGTAGCTATCTGTTTCGCATGCATCGTGAGGTCACACCCCGGTGTCAACACTGCGAGGTTTCCGACGACGACACCGCACTCCACACGTTGGTGGAGTGCTCAGCGTGGGCGAGCCAGCGCCGGGACCTCGTAGTGGGTCTGGGCGTGGATACCCTCTCGCTGGAGACCATGCTTCAAGCCATGGTCTCCAGCCGGAGTAGGTGGAACGCGGCCGTGTCCTTCTGCGAGCAAGTCATGCTCGCGAAGGAGGCGGCCGGAAGGGAGAGGGAGCGTACCCTCCCCGCCGAGTTCCGTAGTCGGCGGCCAGGGCGCCCCAGACTACGCGACTACGCCCAAGACTATCGACCTCCATGATCGGGGCCTGAGGACGGCGGGATCGCCATCCGCCGTCCTTACAGAAGCAGGCTAGAAGGGTTGCGTGCTGCGGGGCCTTTGCCCCATAGCACGCAACCAGATTCACTCACTGACGCGGGATAAAACCCTTCCCCCAACGACGCGGGATTCTCGTCCCGACCCAACACCCGAAGAGACCACAGAGGTGGTCAAAGTCCGCCGGGCGCCACTGGACATACCCTCTGCTAGTAACCAGAGACGCCCGGCAACGGACGTTAGAGCGTATTTTTAATTTTATAATTCCGCGGCCTTGGCCGCGGAATTAAAAAAAAAAAAAAAAAAAAAACACCACAGTTTAGAAAATACATTAAAAACATACTTATAACTACTAAATGTACAAGGGCGGCCTTATCACTAAAAACGATCTCTTCCAGGCAACCTTAGGATGGAAGGGATCGTAAAACAAGATAAAAAACCTTAATAATATATAGGTAGTGTACCTACATTATTATAAATAACAGCAATAATTTGCAAATGTGAAGCAAATTAACAGGATGCACCAATTGCACTCGGAGCAACCATGAACTCTGCAGTGTTATAATTTAAACAACCAGCGATAAATAATGGTCCTTCACCAGGGATTTGAAGGACGTCAGTGACTGTGCGCGTTTTATATGTAGTGGCAGTGCATTCCACAAACGTGCGGCCTCAACAGTGAAATAACTATCATAGAATTTTGTGGAATGCACCGGTAGTTGCAACAATAAATTCTGCGATGATCTCAAGCACCTAGAATGGCACTTGGAACCTTAAACCTTAATCCTTAAGGAACTTTCCTTAAGATAGGGAGGGGTATTAGGATTATACAGTATGTTGTAAATTAGAGACAAAATATTAGTGTTCCGGCGAAGGCGAATTGGAAGCCACTTGAGCGTATGACGGAAATCAGACACGTGATCATATTTGCGTAACCCAAATATGAATCGAATACAAAAGTTTTGAAGACGCTCAAGGTTATTGAGTTGCTCTTCGGTGAGATCCAGATAGCTGACATCGGCATAGTCGAGTATAGGGAGTAACAGAGATAGTGCCAAGGATTGCTTAGTAGTCGTGGGTAAAAAGTTTCCCAACCTTCGCAAGGACCCGACCGCTGCAAACAGTTTGCATCTTACCTCTTGAAGTTGAGTGCCCCAGGACAAGCTTCTGTCCATATATATACCTAGATTCCTAACATTCATGCTTATATCAATGGGAGCACCATTGAATATAACCTGCGGTAATTAGTAGTAGTAATAGTAGTAAAGTCTATTCGTGATATGAACCCGGAACTCCTGATGATGATCGCATGAGTTTTCGAAGGATTAACCTGCAACCCATAATTGACACTCCACTGACAGATCTGCTCAAATCACTGTTAATTACTGAAATAGCGTCAGTTATTTTATCTATTGGAGCCTGTGAATAGATCTGTAGATCATCCGCATAAAGGTGGTAGGAAGAAGTTAGATTTTTTGAGATAGAATTTATAAAAATCGAGAAAAGGAAGACACCAGGAAGACCAGGAAGAGAGAGACTCTTCCACGCGAACACACTGCCGGCGACCAGTCAGGTAACTATGAAACCAATCAATCACCGATGGAGATAATGTTAAGGGAGCGAAGTCTGCTGAGAAGAATTTGAAAATCTACCGTGTTAAATGCATTACTGAAGTCCAGTAAGCACAGCATAGTGAGTTTCCCGGATTCCATACCGAACCTGATATCGTCAGTAACATTTATTGAGGCAGACACAGTGCTATGACCAGGCTGGAAACCAGACTGCAACGGGTTTAGGAGTGAATATTATCTATTTAGAAAAGAGCTGAGTTGCAAGTGAACTAGGCGCTCAAGCACTTTTGAAAGAAAAGGTAGGATGGAAATAGGTCTGTACTGGGAAAAGGATGACGGGTTGGATTTTTTTGGTAAAGGAAAAATAAGCGCTTTTTTCCAGGCAGATTGAAAACTTCCAGACGAAATTGAGGTATTTAAAATGTGGGCAATGACAGATATTATTATGTCGATTATTGGCACGATCATAGTTCGACCAACACAGTCACTTCCAATGGCTTTAGACGTAGCAGACATTATACTCCTTTTAACATCACAGGTGAATCGGTGATTTGAGAGAAGACGAAAACAGGATGATTTGGAGTTGGAAGTGAAGAAATATGCTTTAGAGCATTAACCTTAATGATCCCTCCATAATTGGATGAAGCGGAGAAGTGCTTGTTCAGAGCATTGAGGTCAATTTTATTCGGAAGTGGTTGTTGTTTTGACTTTCCAACTCCAAGCGATTTTAGAAATTTCCAGACTTTGGTTGGATCTCCGTTCTCGATAGAAGTATGAATATAATGGCGTTGTGCGTTCCTACACACCTTGTTGCAGTGATTCCTTAAAGAGACGTACTTGTTCCAGTTGGCTACAGTCGGTCGGTGTTTATGCTTAGTTTTAGCAGCCGCTTTTTTTGCCATAATGGATTTAATTTCTTCGGTAAGCAGGGTGCAGGTTTATGTTTGAGTTTAACGGCACGAATAGGAGCATGATTGTCATAGATTTGAGTAATTTCAGAGGTAAAAATCTCGACTTTTCGATCCACTGAGTCGGAGTCATACAAAGCACCCCAGTCAATTTTACCAGCGTCCTCGCGAAGTTGCTCCACATTCATACCACTGAAGCCACGTAACATGGCAGTCTTAGGCTTAGCCTTGGGAGGGTGGAGTTTGTAAGAGAGGTAGATGAGGTCGTGTAAGGTAAAGGCATCGGATGCGTAGTGCCCATGCTTGATGACATGATCAGTTGATGATACCAAGATGAGATCCAACAACGTGGGGACGCAACCTGGCACATGGTGTGTAGTATTTGATGGAAGAACAGAAAGATTAAGAGAGTCAAGAATGTTAAAAAAGGTATGAGACCGATAGTCGTCTTTAAGCAAACAGGTATAAAAGACTCCCATAATTATTGTGTGAGAATAGGTAGGCATTACGTTCTCCATCAAACACTCAAACGAAGAGAAAAAGTTAATGGCAGAGGAAGGTTAATAATACACACCAAGCAAAACCTTGGCATGATTTAGTGTTACTTCCAGGAACAAATGTTCTCCCGCATCCATTGGAGAGGGCTGTGCAGACATATCAAGAATGCGGTAAGGAATAAATGTACGTAGATACACAGCAACACCTCCCCCCCACCCCCCTGTGTGAGCGGTCATTTCTAATCAATTGATACCCTGGAAGAGTACATGAGGTGGCAGAAACACAATCTCTTAACCAAGATTCTGATATGAGTATCGCATGAATGTTCCTACATAGAAAGGTGGTGGTCAGCATATCAGAGAAATGGGCCGAAACACTGTGCATTTAGATGGACCACATTAAAGTTGCCGGGAACATCTGAGAACTGAGCCACTAGAGTGTCAACAAGAGAAGGAAGGCTGACAAAGCTGTCATTATCACTACATGCCGATAAAAATCTAGCATCATCACTATTGCAAGCGCTGCTCATCACTTATGCTATTATTGCTATATAACATTAACATATTTTAAAACACAAAAAAAATAAAAAAATAAACGAACACTTACTATTATAGATACCTATTAAAAATTAAAAATACATAAATAAAATAAATCTAACTACTTTGCAATATTCCGCCACATGCAAATTACCCAACTCTCGTATTTATTCATGCACAAGTCCGCCCTCCAAACCCACTTAGGCCGAAAGAAGACGGCACGGCGACCGAATTCGGTCGCCGTGTGCCGAGCCATCGACATCTCCTGATGATGCCCCTGGTTGGGGGCGAAACACGTGTCGAGGTTTTTTATTATTTTTTGCACGATAACACAACTCTCATATTTATTCTATTTTCAAAATTATTTCTCTATTCTTTCAGCCTAAGTAGGTTTGGAGGGCGGACTTGTGCATGAATAAATACGAGAGTTGGGTAATTTGCATGTGGCGGAATATTGCAAAGTAGTTAGATTTATTTTATTTAACTATGGACTTCCGAAAAGTAACGCCTGATAGTATTAACTTTATTAAAAATACAGTTCTTCCTTACCACCCGCCAGATGAGTGTAGGAATTTCCATAATAATACATATCAAGCACAGTTATTCGCGATAAAAAAAATAACAATAATCATGGAAAACCAAATAGAGCTGGTACGCCAGAAATCAATATAACTGCCTTATTATTGTATTTTTAATGGAAAGCAATCACACTGAATGCATCCAGGAGCAACACTAGGGATACTGATCTGTATCATACAGTTCAGTGACTAGTTAAAGTGCACTCACCTGTCAATAGTGTCAATGTCAGTACGTACCTATGTCAGATGTCAATTGTCATGCATGATTGATTACTTATAACGAAGTAGAATATTCTTTATCTATATGTAGTAGTTTTAATTGTATTATTTTATGGTATTTTTTTTGTTTAGACTCTGACCGAGTTATGGAATTACTCGGCAACCGATCATAATTTCGACCCACAGTTATAATCTCCTACGTTATTAGCTTTACTCACTGGTCATTGGCAAGTTGCTGCAAGTGCAAGCAGAGGCCATAACAAAGAATTGAATTGAATTATAACGAAATACGAGCATAAACATAAGATTTAAGTTTGACAATTTAATTTAGTTTTATTTTTGAAAGTAAATTTAAATAAGTGAAGGTAGAAGCGTGGACGGCGAACAAACTGACATGTGATAGTTTTAGGGGAGGAGAAGCGTGATAAATCCGTCTTACTTAATTAAGACTTCACCGAAAATGGATACTGATGCAAGCGGCTACCGTACACTATTTTTCATGGCAGCAGCGCGCCTCAGTTTGGTAGCTACTGTCTTAGTCTTTGGGGTTTCGGACTGTTTGACTGCACTCGGTTCCTCAACAGGATCCTTGATGTTATTGAGATCAAGAAACGATGTAATTCGGTGATGTTTACCTTGATGACCGACGATGTAAACACATCCGTACCGTGACCAACATTTCTCACGTGACAAACAAAAGTGTATTATGATGAAAAACGGTGTTTTGAGATATCGCGTTTCAAAGTTTTGAAAATTTATATTTTCGGAACTACTAACTCAAATATTTCAAGTCATACCTTGATATGACCGTCCATTATTCGCCTTTGTGATTTGTAACTTACGACTGTCTTGCCTAACCGAAATTTGAAATATCGTGTTGATAGTGAGTAGTATTTAATAATAATACCATATTACTTGTACGAAATTTATGTTTTGCCTACTTGAGTAAAAAGTAATAAGTAAAATTCTGATTGGATTTAAAAAATATTTATTAAAAAAAAATAGTAATTCGGAATCGAGATTTTACCCATCCCCTTTCCTTTGTGCGGTGTCGTCGTCGGAAACCTCGTAGTGTTGATACCGGGGTGTGACCTCACGATGGATGCGAAACAGATAGCTACCGAAGCATCCATGCCCGGTAACGATCTGCGTCGCACGATACGTGAGGTCAGCATGCCGCCTCTGCAGCCACTCGTCCATGATCGGTCTCATCGCCGCGATGACGGTAGTTCCCTACTTTGGTTGCTCAAGTCTCACCCTCCAAGTCTCTATGAGATCCTGGTGGAGTTGGGACCACGTCGATTTCGCGAGTCGCAGGCCTGTGGTCCCTCTCCAGCGCCTCCTTGTGGCATTGAAATAATGACGCAAGGGCTCTCGCTTCTAGATCCCATGGAGGGGTCCCGGCAAAGATACATGCAGAATCTCCGGAGATCGCGCGGTACCCCTATTAGGATGTTTGTGACGGCCAAGGTTCGCAGAGGTCTGTTTAGCAGAGTCGCGTTCACCCTGACCGCCAATCTAACCGCCTATACGGGAGCTCTGTATAAGACCGTACTCCGCACGATCCCCAGGTACAGTCTCCTGCAGGAGGCGTTGGGTCCCTTTAAGTTGGGCATGAGTCGTGAAAGCGCGACTGATGCCACCGTCACTTTGGGGGACAAACTTCGGAAATGTGATCCGAAGTTCCATCTGGTATCAAGTACGATCCCTAGGTACTTCATCGAGGGCTTGATGCCGATGCTAACGCCTCCTACAGTTATGCTGGAACCTTCAGGTGGACCGTTCCGAGGTCCGTAAAACAAAGAACCTCAAACTTGTGCAAGGCCACCTCCATTCACAGCCGCCGTGTCCGACCCGCGACTTGAGCAACACCCGTCGAGACCTTGAGTGCTGCCTCCTGGTGCGTTGCACCCCGTGCCGTGACAAGGGTATAGTCGGCATGGCACGCCAACGACGCCCTCAGGCAACGCACCCCGCAGCACCCAGTCGCCGATGTTCCATAGAAGCGGTCCCAGTACCGACCCCTGCGGAACACCGCACGACACATCTCGCCGAGCAGTTCTGAGCCAGTTAAGGTGCGTTCAAATATTGCGCGGCAAGTGCGCACGGCTACCGCGCGAGGCGTGTCGCGCTATAGTTGGACGGTATCCGCGCGCGGCAGCTGCGAGCGCGCAAACATGGCTCAGTATCGTTAGTCGGTAATCGTGTCTGGATGTTTGCGCTTCACAAAAATGGACAATGAAACTTCAATTAGACTAATTGAATTATATTTATGGCTCATTTAATTTTAAGGAGTTGTGGAATCCTCAACCTAAAGTATATTTTAATAAAAATAAATGCGAAGACCTTTGGGACGAAATAGCCCTAATAGCCGCGGCGTGTCTCGCATATTGCCGCGCAAACATTCGTTGGATTGTCCTAACTAGAGCGCGGCAGAATTGTGTCCTGGCCATGCCGCGTGTTGCTGCCGCGCTCTTGCCGCTCAATATGTGGACGCACCTTTAGAGTAAGCTATGGCCCTCTCCGAAAGGTAAGCCCCGACAATACGACGGAGGTAGACAGGCGTTTCGTGATACACGAGTGCCTCTCTCGTTGATTTTTCGGGTACATAGGATGGATCACTGTCGGTATCGTCAGCAAACGGGTCTCTATTCTCGCCATTTGAGGTATCCGGTGTCCTTTCGCGCGCGTTTATTGCTTTCATTATTAATTCTGTTCTCTTACTTCGCTTCATTGTGATGAATTAACTAAAACATATAATTTTTCAAATAAATACCTTAAAATAGGCGTTATTAATATATAATCAGTTACAACACATTACGAAGGTTAAGCAACATCTAGCCAGGCCGGTATTAGGGTGGGTGACCAATTCTAAAGACATTTTGTGATCTCTCCGTGCATCGGAAAGCACGTTAAGCCGTTCGGTCCTGGTTGTCATACGAACATCTATATATATATATCTAAAATCAAAATCGTTGTGGTCTTACTACGGAACTCTGTTGTCGCCCATGGGTTGTGGAGGTCAGATAGCAGTCGTTCCACGTAAAATATCGAAGTTCAGCCAAATCGCAGTTAGACTGGAAAGCCGACCCCAAATGAGTTGGGAAAAGGCTCGGTAGATGACCAGTCTAAAAGGTAATATTTGACTTGAAACTCCCGACTACGGAATAAAGTTGACAAGCAAAATAGTATTATACCACAAAAATTAGGGGCTATAAAGTATAATTTGAAAATAATTTCGATCGAATTTACATTTTAAATAAACTTGAACAGGTAAAAGTGTATTATTTCCAATAAAATTTCAAAAATGTATTTATCCGAACAGGTAAAAGAGTTGACAAGCAAAATAGTATTACACCACGAAAACTAGGGGCTATAATATCATTTGAAAATAATTTCGATGAAATTTACATTTTAAATAAACTTGAACAGGTAAAAATGTATTTATCCGAACAGGTAAAAGCGTATCAACTTAACATAATATTGTACAACATACTCACAATTTTATATTTTGTCACGAAAACGACGGCAGGATGCGAAATAACTCGCAGCGACAAGTGCGACACGGGCGATCGATGCGCGGCAACTGAATTATCTAACATGCGATTGTTTCAATTGTTTCGAGAATGGTGCGCACGAACAGTCAATAAAGATTTTTGATGATATATTTCAAAAACTATTTGGAATTTAATAACGATTGTTTTACCAGTTTATGGAGAAAAAAATAATCTACTTTTCGAATCGCAAATAAAAATAAAACGGGTTTTGTGACATAATACACTTATGTTTGTGACGTGCGATTTGTCTACTACCAATCTTTCTCGCGCTGCCATAAAAATCTCGTGACGCGATTTAGTGAGGAACTCTGATATGGTTACATTAGAGATTACATTAGACATTAGAGCCCTTCAGCTTGGATTTAGAGAACCAGATTATGTTTCTTACCGTTTCGCATTGAAATTTTACCAGTATGGGCCGGGGCTTATAGTTGCCAGATGCACGTCCCATTTGATGATAGCGTTCAATGTCAGCTGCTACAAAATAATCCAAACCAAGTTGATCTCTGACGACATTGGACAAGACCACAGCAATGTCTTCACCACTTTGCTCAACCACACCATGCACAAGGAGGATTTTCCGGCGACTTTGCGTGTCCAGTTTGTCCACGCGACAGGTAACTTTTTCCACCTGCTGCTGCAGTAGGTTTAAAGCCTCCAAAACAAATTTCTTGAAACAGGCAAAGTCTTCAGCGATGGATGAGGAGTCACCAGTGGATGCAATGCTGGTGGCCATATCCAATCTGGCCTCAAAACTAGTAATCCCATCGTGGAACATGGTACTCAGGTTTGACAGAGAATCTTGAACTTGCTCCATATTGTTATATTATTGAAGCTAACAATGCTTTAAGTTTAGAAAAGGATAACACTCACACTGGCAAGTAGTTGGATTAGTCAAGATTCTAATAAGAGCTTTTAAATTTATAACCAACTATCACAACTACCCCACACATTTTCAATTTGGGAGGATGGGAATGATGACAAAATTTTATTATTTGGCACCAATTTTGCGGCAAAAACATTAAAAAACAGAAGTGATGACAAAATGTTCGTTGGCGATGGAACATTCAAAGCAGCTCCCTCACCATTCAAACAGCTTTTGAGTATTCACATGGATGTGAATAGCACAGAAGAGCAAACCAATTTAATACCAATGTTATATGCTTTGCTTCCTGATAAAACTTCAAAAACATATTTACGACTCTTCAGCTACTTGAAAAATGAGTTAGGAATGTGTATAAGATAATATAAAACCGATTACGAAAAAGCTGTAATAAATGCCTTTAAAGAAGTTTTTCCGGAAAGTGAAGCAAGTGGTTGTTTCTTTCATTACAACAGGGCTATATGGAGAAAAGCCGAGGGACTTCACTTAAAAGACCCTAGAGATGTTCGCAAATTAGCGGAATTGGCGTCATATTTACCGTTATTACCAGCTAATAGAATATTACGAGGATGGACTGAAATTATGTCTAGTGTGTCTATAAGATCCACGGCAATAGATAAATTCGAAGAGTATTTTAATAAGCAATGGATATCAAAATCACTTCTGGCAGAAATCGGGTGTGCAAATGAAAAACACCGCACTAACAACGCGTTAGAAGGGTGGTATTCACGGTTAAATAAAAGAATGAGGGTCGAGCCAAGTTTATTCCAATTTATTCATTTATTAAGAAATTACCAAGACCATTCACCAAGAATCAAAAGCCAAAGATTTGCTTTTCCAAAACGTAAAAAAAAGGAAATGTGACATTTTATTCGATAGAAAGTATAAAAAATGTTAATACAACTAGAGAACGAAGAAATAAATAATATACACTTTTTTGAAGTGTATTATAAAGTTGAAGCGAAGATTCAATAATTAAAAATAACTAGTTATCACGGCGAACTTTGTATCGCCTCAAATATATAAAAAAAAATACATACATTTTCATGAAATTAATATTTCATGCAAATGTATGTATTATTAATTATAATTGAAAAACGCGACGGACGGACAGACAAATTGTCGTATTAAATATATAGATTAGATTAAGTTAAAGAAGAAATAAAGTATTAGTGTTAAACATACGTATTTTTATGTTCAATTAGTTTTATGTACTTTTGATTTATTTGACTGAGGGTGCGAAGCGACCGAAGTCTCCGTTTCAACTTGCAGACTGGGGAGAATTTCTTTCGTCTGTACCTCTACATCTCTACATCTACGGGTTCTGTCAGATCATGTTTGCGGTCGTATTTATCAACCTACCTACCCAACAAATAAAATCAAAAGTCATGCAAATTCAATCAAATTCAAAAAACAATTCAATTCAATTCTTTGTTATGGCCTCTGCTTGCACTTACAGCAACTTGCCAATGACCAGTGAGTAAAGCTAATAACGTAGGAGATTTTAACTGAGGGTCGAAATTATGATCGGTGGCCGAGTAATTCCATAACTCAGTCAGAGTCTAAACAAAAAAAAATACCATAAAAGATAAAAGAATACAATTAAAACTACTATAGATAAAGGCAAATCCGCCGGGCGGCACTGGAAATACGTTCTGCTTGTAACCAGAGACGCCCGGCAACGGACGTTAGAGCGGCCGCGGCCTTGGTCGCGGAACTAAAAAAAAAAAAAAAAAAAAAAAAAAAAAAAAAAAAAAAAAAAAAAAAAAAAAATGAAGGCAAATAAATACAATTTAAGAATAAACAAAGCCGCTCCCGAAGTCTACGGTTCACAGAACCACTAGTATGTATATGGGTTGCTATGGTTACGGATTGCATTCTTGACAGACCGTAGACTTCGGGAGCTTTGTTTAGAAAATTTATTTTTCAATTTTCTTTATTATTCTTTCATTTTTCATCCAATCCAAAAAAATATCATTCACATGTTATTCATTGTAAGCAAGGAGTGTGTGTGTAAAGTTTCATGAAAATCGGTTGATAAATACGACCGCAAACATGATCTGACAGAACCCGTAGATGTCGAGATGTAGAGGTACAGACGAAAGAAATTCTCCCCAGTCTGCAAGTTGAAACGGAGGCAAAAATCAAAAGTAATGCAAATAAATACAATTAAGAATACACAAAGCCGCCCCCGATGTCTACGGTTCACGGAACCACTAGTTAACATTGTAGTACCTAAGTAAGTTGAATTATTAAAGTAATTTTATAAGAACATGGCGTAATAATTTTCTGCTAGGTGACTGGGGGGACGATTCGTTTTTAAGATGACACCTGTAAACATACCAAATTTTCACCGAAATCGTTAAAGCCTTTCTTCAGAAACCTTGAAATCCACACTAAAATTATACATGCGAAAGTGTGTCTGTCTGTTACCTCATCACGCCTAAACTGCTAAACCAATATAAATGAAATCGGCAAAAGACATACGCTACATTTTTTTACAAAGTGAATTCACCACGCGGTTAGTGCTGCGGGTGAAAGCTAGTATAAATACTCTTTTAAAGTACACAAGAACATTTAACTTTTTGACACTAATTCTTTTAGACTTAGGCACGTTATATCAATCGACCATTTTGTTAAATACACATTTTGTTGTACTTGCATTTTGAGATGTCGCACGTCACAAACATAAGTGTATTATGTCGCAAAACTCGATTTTTTTTTATTTGCGATTCATGCAAAAATGTTTATTGACTGTTCGTGCGCACCATTCTCGAAACAATTGAAACAATCGCATGTTAGATAATTCAGTTGCCGCGCATCGATCGCCCGTGTCGCACTTGTCGCTGCGAGTTATTTCGCATCCTGCCGTCGTTTTCGTGACAAAATATAAAATTGTGAGTATGTTGTACAGTATTATGTTAAGTTGATACGCTTTTACCTGTTCGGATAAATACATTTTTACCTGTTCAAGTTTATTTAAAATGTAAATTTCATCGAAATTATTTTCAAATGATATTATAGCCCCTAGTTTTCGTGGTATAATACTATTTTGCTTGTCAACTTTATTCCGTAGTTGGGAGTTTCAAATCAAATACTACCTTTTAGACTAGTCATCTACCGAGCCTTTTCCCAACTCATTTGGGGTCGGCTTTCCAGTCTAACTGCAATTCGGCTGAACATCGATATTTTCCGTGAAGCGACTGCTATCTGACCTACACAACCCATGGGCGACATCGAAGTTCTGTAGTTAGACCGGTCGGATTTTTGATTTAGGGCTCCAACTTACCCCTAACGACTGCCATAGATGTTTGTATGACAACCGGGACCGACGGCTTAACGTGCTCTCCGAGGCACGGATGTGTCTCAGTGTCTTAAGAAATGGTCACCCATCCTAAGACCGGCCTGACTCGATGTTGCTTAACCTTTGCAATGTGTTAACATTGTCGGTTTAACTAGACCACGAGCCCCTCTTCTTTCTCTCAGAATTACTACTTTTTTGGATAAATATTTATTAAATCCAACCAGAATTTTACTTATTACTTTTTAATCAAGTAGGCAAAACATAAATTTCGTACAAGTAATATGGTATTATTATTAAATACTACTACACTAACAACACGATATTTCAAAAATCGGTTAGGCAAGACAGTCGTAACTTACAAATGTGAGCTGTTTGAACGTATCATCTTTACCCACTTCCATAAAAATACTAATATAACTAAAACTACTATTGATACACAATCCAAACTTACTCAGCACAAAGACGAATAATGGACGGTCATATCTAGGTATGACTTGAAATATTTGAGCTACTAGTTACGAAAATATAAATTTTCAAAACTTTGATACGCGAAATGTCAAAACACTGTTTTTCAACATAATACACTTTTCTTTGTCACGTGCGATGTGTACAATTTCAATTTCAAAAACCCAAGGAAAAGACTAATTACACAGCTTAACTATCAAAATATTAGAGGATTGCGTACGAAGTTAAACAGTATTATTCATAGCAATATTCTAACTTCAACGGCTCAATTGATTGCCCTCACGGAGAGTGGATTAAACGATTCAATACATGACGGAAAATTAGTACCTACCTGATGGTTATGTTGTGCTACGATGCGATCGCGTGGATGGGCGTGAGCAGGGAGGTGTTTTATTGCAGCTGCATTGAGCGATAGACTCGAGCTACGCCGAGTGTCTTTGCCGGAGAACGCTAATTTAGATAATTACTTGTTTGAGATAGTTTGTGCAACTGTGTACCTATCGCGAAAATAGATTAATGTTCTTATGTTGTGTTGCTTATATCCCACCATATGCAAAAGACAGTGACTATATGTATATGTTTCACCGTTTAGAATTGTTGTGTGTACGCTATGTTCGAGTTATATTAGTAGCGGACTTTAATATGTATTCAACTAGTCAGGATATAAAATGTTACTATGAATACTTTGTCACATATTGTAAATTCCGCCAATGCAATAGTGTTATGAAATGTAATGATCGTACGCTTGATCTTCTGTTGACAACTTTGTCAAGCGACGAGATTGCGTTGTGCGAGGAGCGCGAACCGTTGTCTGTTGTTGACGCGCAACACCCACCGCTATGTGTGACCGTCCGCCCGGCGCTCGCGCACCACACGACTGTTGAGTCTGCCGCTACCGCCGCCGCCGCGGTCCCCTCTCCGCTTCCACCACCGCCACTACACAACCACGCGCAATGGAATTTCGCTAAGGCCAATTTTAAATCGATGTATTTGACTCTGGGGGAGGGGGATTTGTATGGTACAAGCAGCGTTAATGAGGCTTACGATTTTCTTTATAATTTATTTTATAGGATAATAGATGATTAAAGCTGGCTATTCACGGTCCTACTATTTATGTCGGCCGTGTAAAACTTTTCGTATAAAACTTTAAAAAAATCGAAATGTAGTGATGCTCATGATAAGTTTGCTTATTATAGGTCAGTTGTTAAAAGTAAAATTAATTCTGCTTATAGAAATTACCAGAGACGTATTAAATCGCAATTTTCAAAAGAACCTAATACTTTTTGGAGCTTTATTAGTCGTAAATGCTCGAAACGTGGTAAAACAACCATTCTCGGAGACGGTTCACCCATCATAGAGAGTGAATGTGACCCATCATTTGCGACTTATTTTCAGTCAGTTTACGGTGATGTAACGCCACAATTAAACGCAGCAGCTGCAGCCCGGGAGGCACCTGAAAGCGGAACGCGTATTCATATGGGACAGTTATCTCTCAAGGATGATTGATTGACGATCGATCGGCCCAGATGGTATTCCTCCATATATTGTGAAAGACTGTCGAATGGTATTAGCTCGTCCTCTCAGACACCTATTTAATCTTTGTTTACGTAGTCGGGTGTATTCGAGTGGTTAGAAAATAACGCGCGTGATTCCCGTACCAAAGGGGTCTGCCAGCTCTGAAGTATTGGGATATAGGTCTGTTGCGATATTGTCGACATTCGCGAAGGTCTTCGAGATGACTCTGTGCTCTATTATAACCTCACAGATAAATGTACAGCTTAACGACGCACAGCACGGGTTCCGGGCAGGCTACAGTACTAACTCTAATTTATTATGTTTTATGAACCAGGCTGTCCCGGTCCTCGATTCTGAGGCTGGAGCACAGCTGGATGTAGCTTATTTTGATTTTCAGAAGGCCTTCGATAGTGTCGATAATGACATCTTGTTAAAGAAGTTTGCAACGGCTGGATTTACGCCTGATCTTTTAGCTTTTTTTGCTGACTATCTGGGAAACCGGCACCAGTATGTCGAGTACGCGGGGTACACTTCGAACCCATATCCCACCCTTACAGGAGTTAGTCAAGGTAGCAATTTGGGGCCCCTGGAGTTCCTTATAATGATCAGTGATCTACCAGAGGTTGTTAAGTCTGCGAACTGCCTTCTGTTTGCGGATGATTTGAAGTTATCGCTCCGAGTTGATAATGTGCGCGACTGCGAACGACTTCAGATGGACATCACTCATGTTGTAGATTGGAGCATTGAGAATAAGTTATCCTTTAATGTTTCAAAATGCAAAGACATAATGTCTTTCACGCGCGCGTTGGAACCACTGCACTATAAATACACCATGGAGGGACAAATTATTCCGCGAGTCACAACGGTGCGAGATCTCAGGGATAACTACAGATCTCTTGTTTAGACAGCATATTGTTAATATTTGTAAGAAGGCCTATCAGAATCTAGGGTTTATAATGCGAGAGACGAGGGATTTTCATAACATAAGTGCCGTCAAGTTATTGTATAACGCATTGGTTAGGAGTAGATTAGAAACTAGTTCTATCATCTGGAACCCCCATGAGACTAAGTATGGTTTGATGGTGGAGAAAATGCTAAATAAATTTACCCGGTACCTTATACTTAAAGCTATATGGAGTGTATCCCTTCTATCCACTTATGTTCCCAACGCTCTTCGTTTTAGGGATGGTTGGATACTATAAGTTGGAGGTAAGGCGAAACTTAGCTTTGGCTAAGTACGTGTTTCTGCTGTTCCGTGGTAAACTGAGTAACCCTCGGGTGTTGGAATCGTTAAAGTTGCTTGTAAGTTGCTTGAAGCAGGCCCCTAGGACCAAGGTGCTCGATGTACCTGCTTCCCGCACTAATCTTCATAAATTTTCTCCAACAGTCCGCGCTTTAAGTATATTAAATGATGTTTCCCAACGTCTGGATATTTATAGTTGTTCGTTGGCGGAGTTTGAGAGGGTGACATTGGATTGGCTTAGTTGCTAATAGTTTATTGTTGTCTCTTGCTACATTGCTGTATTAGGTATATAACCTGTAAAAACAATGTGTGCTTAATAAATAAATTTGTCACTAAAACATTGTGACCATGTTTATAATGTACATTTTGACAATGGGGTATTTTGACGTTCATACTTTTTGTCAAATAGGCTGCCGGCCCGTAAAGACATTTTGACCCCTGCACATTCTAGCTGCTGAACAATTTTTCACATTGACTCCCCAGTCCCTAAATCCATTAACCGATCATTAAAACTGTCCTATTCTTTCTAAGTCTAAATTAAATCGTGACTTCAACGTAAATAAGACTTCAAGTACCTACTATAGATTACGAGGTCCTCGAACTTGGTCTCAATAATATAGATCTAATATCGTCTATTACTGAAGACATTAAGTCTAACTCAAAACATGTAACTGAATGTAAAAGAACATTCATTATTAAGCTCTGAATTACCCCTGGACTTTTAAAATGCATTCGCACCAGGGACTTATATAAAGTACATACACTTTATATAAGTATCCGCATTTTCAACAAAACGCTTAAAACAGGAACTTTGTTCTCCATGCTGACGGCGTCTAAGGAGTGCGAATTCATCATAATCCCTAGGGTTCTTATGGTTTTTTTTTCATCTTTTATGTGCATTGGATTTTTCTTTAATCTTTATATACAGAAATGGTGAATGTAATTTTTGTCCCCCCCTAGCTCTCGCGAACTGCTTATGCTCCAATGATGGTTGACCCCTCTATGGATAGACCTCGATCTGGAGGCAAGCCAATAAATTGAAAATTTGACCTAGCCCTAAGGGGTCAAAAGTTATAGGCCAAAACTTATGGCATGGTGCGGCGCGAAGCACCGCGCAAGACACTGTACTAGTGATACAGAAAAGCACACGCGAATACCACGCAGTATAGGATTTGTTTTTAACCGACATAGGAACATAGTTCCAAACACTTTTCCAACTATGAATAAAAATAATCTAGGGGGCGATGAATATTAACCCATAGAGATGATCCTGCCTAAATTGAATTTAGATAATTATTCATTATTTTATAATCACACTAGAAAAAATTATAAGAAGGTGTCAGGTTTTCATTAAGACTTGTCAACTTAAGATCAGCTATGTCTTAATTCAAGGGAGGGTGAATAGGATCCACACGAGATATACATTGACACTGAGATACCGATACTGGAAGACTACAAAAACAGAGATCAAGAGTATTGCCGCAACTAATAAATAATTTACTAGAGGATAGTGCTGCGCTAAACTGTGGAGAAAATTTAACAATATATATAATAAGTATAACAGATCGCATTCTACAGTGGACTTACTGCCAGAAGTGCTGTGGCAGAAACATATCGCTAACAATCCGTCCGTAACCATACAAGTACCGTAAACATACATACTTTTAGTATATAAAATATACATAGACGGTGATTACGTATTAAAAATATTATAATATATATATGTATTTTGATGTTTTATACCCCTTACTAACTTTGACAATAAATCGACAGCCAGTTTGCAGTTGCAGAAACCAGTATTAAACCTAGTAAGTACCTATATGAGCATATGGGGCTCCCGTTGTAGGTGGAGAGATTAACGTCCAACGTGTCTGTTTTAAACAGATTTTTGAAGACCTTGCCCGTCAGGATAATATACTTAGACGAGGCGTCTTTGTTCCAAAGGCACAAAGAGGCTTTGGAGGGGGATCTGCGTTTCAAGAAATCGGAACCCAGCAATCCCAACTTCACCAGAATCTCATGTATTGGAAGGTAGACTTGGCGACACAGTGAACTTATCTACCGTCCGTCTCAAATGATTACCGGGTACGGATGCTTCAAAAAGTATCTGTGGCGCATTCATCGTGAGGTCACGCCAGTGTCAGCACTGCAAAGCTCTAGACGAGAACACGGCACTCATCACGTTGATGGAGTACGTAGTGTGGGTGAGCCAACGCGAGGACCTCTTGGTAGGTCTGGGCGTCGATACTCTTTCGCTGGAGACCATCATAAGATCCATGATCGCCGCGTCCTTCTGCGAGCAGGCTATGCTCACCAAGGAGGCGGCTGGAAGGGAGATTACCCTCCCCCTTAAATTTCGAGACTTATCTACGCTTGAAACTTCCGGCCTCCATGATCAGGGCCAGGGGACGGTGAGTTGGTACCCCACCCCACACGGCAAAAGTTTGCCGGCGGTTGTGCGTTAGACTTTCGAGGGCGTACTTTGGATGCCCGGCAATGGATGTAAGGCCGGATATAAAAAAAAACCACTGCAGCAAGCATCAAAGTCGCAAGTAGTCGCAACCCTGTGGCGACCGCAGTTGTTACTTGCTGCCCTCCCCACGGGGTTTACCCTACATTCATTATGTTTGTTGACCATTTAATAAACCTGCTAGGTTGGTGTGACTTGCTAAGTCACACCAACCACTTTAAAACGTAGCAAGTTTAGTGACTTGCTAGGTTGCATAATAGTCAGAGCGACATACTAGCGAATACTACATTTTAAAATGGTTATGGGATGGTAGATGGTGCACTTACTAGGTTACGAGGTTACCATATATCGGGTTATATGTAGGACTAGCTGTTGCCCGCAGTTCTGCCTTCTGTTACTTTAGATCTACATAACTTTTTTATTTATGAACCGATTGAAAACTAAACCTTAAATGTTAAGTTGAATAAACCACAACGCATTACTGAAAACCGCAAATTCAAATCGGTTAAGCCATTTTTGAGATTAGCGTGTTCAAACATTCAGACAAAAGTTCTAAAATCCATTGTTTTGGGTTTTATTGCGTTCATAAAGCCCCCCTACAAGAGTTTCTCTATTATATATTTTATTATATTCTCTATTATACCATACTAATTCATCTTAAGATACGAAAATATGAAATATTATTTATTATCTTCGTCGTTTGTGATAGTCCATTGAATTGTATGGCGAGTGATATTGTATCTTAAGATAAAATATTATAGTATCTTAGCCGTGTGCAGCGCCCCTTAGTGAACTCCACTGCGGGTGAAGTAACATACGACAAACTTATTATTTGCGGTTGGTACAGTAATCGGGTCTAGGGATCGAACCGCAAAATTAAGTTTGATTTTTTATTGTATACAAACTTTTCCGGGATTAAAAGTACCCAGTAGGTGCCCAGGATATTAAAGAATAATTATACCAAGTTTCATCGTAATCGAACCGGTAGTTATTGCGTGATGCCTGAACAAACAGACAGACAGACAGACAAAAAAAACATTTAATCACATTTTTGGGTTCGGTGTCAGTCTAGTAACACACCCTGCCATTTATTTTTTGATATTTTCAATGTACAGAATTTTCATTTCTACAGATTTATTATAAGTATAGAATAGATAGATAGATAACACTGATAGGCAAGCGGCAAACCCCCTGAAAAACTAAAATGACTGACCAATCACTGAAAATGTGAATGGGCCTATACAAGTTTGTACTTTTTGTAAACCTTGAACCAAAAGGAGTCAATTGGTAAGAAAACTAAATTTGTGCGGGTGGGCTATTAATTGTTATAAACAAAGTAATTTGTTAACTGATAAAAAGTTGGTTTTTATATTGGAAAATGATTTCTAAGGGTAACGGGCAAAGTAAGACACTTTTACTATTGTGGTTTTTTCGAAAAAATGCGTTATAAAGAAGTTACAACCATTTTAAAGCGCAAAAATGGTTAAATTCAATATTTTTTATCTCGGCGAGTTTTAATCGATTCAAAAAAATTCTTGCGGCAGAATACTTCTCAGATGCTAAGCTACAACTGACTATTTTTCAAAATGAGAAAATATACATTTTTCACATCTTAAAATAGCGTAGCGTTTTTCCGAGTTAAGATACACTATTATACGCATGTAGAGTCGCGTCAACTCATATAAAGCGCGTACAATTTGACAGGATTCAAACGGGCAATCAATAAAGAACTTCAAATTGCAAAAAAAAAAAAATTAATTGGATTTCATTGAAAAGATTTTAGATCCACTGTGATGGCGTCCGATATTGTTGTGCATGTACAATAATAAATCACAATTGAAACAACGCAGAAAAACCCACTAATGTTAACAAAACTTTAACATTTCAGTACATCTTAATGTTTCGCATTTCAATCTCAGAACCCTTTTTTTTTTTTTTTTTTTTTTTAATCCCGCGGCCCAAGGCCGCGGCCGCTCTAACGTCCGTTGCCGGGCGTCCCTGGTTACTAGCAGAGGGTATGTCCAGTGGCGCCCGGCGGACTTTGACCACCCCTGTGGTCTCTGCGGGTGTTTGGTCGGGACGAGAATCCCGCGTCATTGGGGTCGGGTTTTATCCCGCGTCAGTGAGTGAATCTGGTTGCGTGCTATGGGGCAAAGGCCCCGCAGCACGCAACCCTTCTAGCCTGCTTCTGTAAGGACGGTGGGTGGCGATCCCGCCGTCCTCAGGCCCCGATCATGGAGGACGATAGTCTTGGGCGTAGTCGCGTAGTCTGGGGCGGCCTGGCCGCCGACTACGGAACTCGGCGGGGAGGGTACGCTCCCTCTCCCTCCCGGCCGCCTCCTTCGCGAGCATGACTTGCTCGCAGAAGGACACGGCCGCGTTCCACCTACTCCCGCTGGATACCATGGCTTGAAGCATGGTCCCCAGCGAGAGGGTATCCACGCCCAGACCCACTACGAGGTCCCGGCGCTGACTCGCCCACGCTGAGCACTCCACCAACGTGTGGAGTGCGGTGTCGTCGTCGGAAACCTCGCAGTGTTGACACCGGGGTGTGACCTCACGATGCATGCGAAACAGATAGCTACCGAAGCATCCATGCCCGGCAACCATCTGCGTCGCACGGTACGTGAGGTCACCATGCTGCCTCTGCAGCCAATCGTCCATGATCGGTCTCACCGCCGCGATGAAGATGGCACCCCCCTTGGGTTGCTCAAGTCGCACCCTCCATGACTCCATGAGATCCTGGCGGAGTTGGGACCGCTGGTCCTCGATTTCTCGAGACGCAGGCCTGTGGTCCCGCTCCAGCGCCTCCTTGCGCCATTGGAACAATGACGCAAGGGCTCTCGCTTCCAGGTCCCATGGAGGGGTCCCGGCTAGGAGACATGCAGCCTCTCCGGAGATCGTGCGGTACCCCCGTACGGTTCTGACGGCCAAGGTTCTAAGTGGTCTGTTTAACAGAGTCACGTTCCCCTTGACCGCCAACCTATCCGCCCATACGGGAGCCCCGTATAGGGCCATACTCCGCACGATCCCCAGGTACAGTCTCCTGCAGGAGGCGTTGGGTCCCTTTAGGTTGGGCATCAGTCGCGAAAGCGCGACCGATGCCTGCGTCACCTTGGGGACCAAACTTCGGAAATGTGGTCCGAAGTTCCATCGGCTATCAAGTACGATCCCTAGGTACTTCATCGAGGGCTTGATGCCGATGCTAACGCCTCCCACATTTATGCTGGAACCTTCTGGTGGACCGTTCCGAGGTCTGTGAAAACACAGAACCTCGGACTTGTGCAAGGCCACCTCCAGTCCCAGCTGCCGTATCCGACCCACGACTCGAGCAACACCCGTCGTGACCTTGAGTGCTGCCTCCTGGTACGTTGCACCCCGCGCCGTGACGAGGGTATCGTCGGCGTAGCACGTTACGCCGACACCCCTAGGCAACGCACCCCGCAGCACCCAGTCGTAGCCGATGTTCCACAGAAGCGGCCCCAGGACCGACCCCTGCGGAACACCGCACGACACATCTCGCCGAGCTGGCCCGAGCCAGCTGGGGAAAGCTATGGCCCTCTCCGAGAGATAGGCCCCGACAATACGACGGAGGTAGAGAGGCGTTTCGTGATACACGAGCGCCTCCCTAACGCAGCTCCATGGCAAGGTGTTGAACGCGTTGGCGATGTCAAGAGACACCGCCACCACCACCTTGCCCTGCGAGACTGCTTCCTCCGTCAGGCTCTTCACGCGCATGATCGCGCTCACGGTGGAGCGTCCCCGACGGAAACCGAACTGGTTATCCGCCAGGTCTGGCCCCACACTCGTGAGATGCTCGACGAGGCGTTCCGCGATAATGCGCTCAAAGAGCTTACACACCTCGTCGAGCAACACGATCGGCCGGTATCCGGACGGTGAGTCCACCGGCCGCCCCGCCTTACGGATCAGGACCAGTTTCCCCGTCCTCCACACCTTGGGAAACTGGCCCCTTTCGAGGCATGCGCTAAAGAGCCCCATCAGTCGAGGCCCGAGTTCTTCGAGGGCCAGGACCCATGCACGGCCAGGAATGCCGTCGGGTCCGGGGGCAGTGATTTTCCGGCGTTTAAGCCGGAGTACTGCCGCACCTAGCTCCCCCACCCTGACTTCGGGTACGTCGTCTTCGCTGGTGCTATCCGCGTCGGGCAGAGACGGAGCCATGCGCGGAGGGACGTGCTCCTCCGCGCTCGTCGGAAACAGGGAGCCCATGACCCGCTCCAGCTGCTGCGGCTGGAGACTCTGGGTCAGTGGGGGCGCCCTAGGTCGGAGTTTCTCCCTGACCTGTAGGTACGGGCGCCCCCATGGGTTCTGCTGCAGGGTCTCCAGGAGCTCCTCGCGGGCCGCCGTCTTGGCCCGCTTTATCGTCTCCTGGAGATTACCTTTAGCCTCCCTGTATGCCTGAAAAAGCTCCGCCTCTCGGGCTGCCGCGTCGTCTGGGCGGCGACGCCTCCGGCGAAACCTGGTGTACCGGCGGCGGGCGGAGATGCATGCTGCGCGCAGCTCTGCAATCTCCGGCGACCACCAGTACACCTGCTTCCTGGCCGGTCTGGGTGTAACCCTAGGCATCGCCGCATCACAGATTTGCGACATGGCTCTCCTGAACCACTCCGCCTCGGCATCCACATCGGCAGGCCGGTCCGGCGCTGGAATCCAGGCCTGCACGATGGATGCCTCCAGGAGAGCCTCCCGATCCAGGTGGTGAAGTGCCCAACGCGGATCCGGGGGATTTGCCACCGGCTGTGGGAGGTCAGGTGGGGGGACGACATCGAACCGGATGTACCGATGATCCGAGTGCGTCTCCTCACCCTCCTCCACGCGCCAGCCTGTAATACGGGCGGCGAGGTCAGGGGATGCGAACGTTACGTCCACGATCGATTCCCCCCCCCGCCGCCAAAAGGTGGCGACATTCCCCCGGTTGAGGACCTCCAGACCACGTGTTCTGGTCCAGTCCTCAAGAAGCCTCCCCTTGTCCCTGGTTTCCCGGGAGCCCCACGCCTCACTCCAGGCGTTGAAGTCTCCCAGGAGCAGGACAGGGCGAGGACGGCACGCAGCGAAGACGACGTCGAGCTCAGTGAGCCATAGCTCAAACTGAGACTCGTCAATGTTCGGCGAGATGTAGGTGGCCACGACTGCCAACCCATCATAGTCCGCCGCAACACACCCGCGGCCCCTTGCAATGATCGCAAGGCGCGAGTTGTCTGCGGCGGACCCCCCAAAGATACAACAGGCCGAGCCGTCCTCGTCCACCGGGCTTCCCGGGTGGACGTAGTACGGCTCGGCGACCACGGCCAAGTTTATGGACCACTGCCGGATGCTCTGGTACAGAAGATCCTGAGCAGCACGGCAGTGGTTCAAATTCACTTGCAGGATACGGATACGGGCGTCAGACATTAATTGACGTCCATAACCGCATCCCGCCGCGAAGCAACTGGCCGCGCAAGGGCGGCACCCCCACCGCTCTCAGCGGACGGACGAGGTTTTGGCTTCGAGGCGGCGCAGGTTGTGCTGCCGACCCGGTGATCCGCGGTCTTGCCCTCCGCCTCGCATCTAAAGCAGCGAGGCGGGGCGTCACAGGCACTTGCCTTGTGACCGGGCCGGCTGCAGCGGAAGCACCGATCGCCCACGGTGACTTCCGCTGTACACTGCACTCCGACGTGCCCCACCACCATGCACCGGAAACATCTGGTTTCCCGGGCACGAAGGAGGTGCACCTGCGCCTTTAGGAAGCCCCCTACGAGGAGGCTTCGTCCGTCCGCCACTTTCAGTGCCGCCGCGACGGGGCACTGGACGACTGTCATCCCGTGACCAGTGGAGCCGAAGGAGATATCTGAAGCCTTCACCTGGTCACGGGGGCAGCCGCCCGCCTCCACGACGGCGGAGACAACTTCCTCCGTCGTGGCCGCGTCATCCAGACCCGTGATGCGCAATGCGGCGCATTTGGTGGGTCTGGTGACGCGGACGGCTTCTTCGTCCAGCGCGACCCTAAGCTGAGCCGCTAGGGCGTCAGCTTTAGGGCCGCTGGAGGCGCCGGAGACCTCGAGGAGGCGAGCCCCGGTGCGTGTCGTCTTGCACCGGAGCCCCCCTTGTATTTCGAGGGCCGAGAGGTTGACTGAGGACTTCACGGTCCTCAGTACGTCGGCGTACCCCACCCCTTTCTCCACACCTACCGTCGTCACCGTCAGGACGACGGCGGTGGAGCGAGGGGGGCGGGGCCTCTTCGGCGCCTTCGCCGCGGCGGCTTTGGCCGCTTTCTTGGCAGCCTTCGTCTTCCTCTTCTTGGCTCCCACTACTTCCCATCCCTCCCGTCTGGAGGGATGTAAGGAAGCAACGGGAGCGACGTTAGAGGAAGACGAGGCGGCAGGGGTGCCACTCTTCTTACCACGCCCCTTGGCCTTCCGCGCCTGGGCCGCGGTCTCGGCCGGCATCCGGTTCGCTGAAGCGGACGGGGGCGGAGCGGGGCGGCGGACAGCGGGTGTGCCGCTTGGACCCGGAGCGGGAGCACCGCCGACAGCCGCCGCGTATGAAAACGCGGGACGCGCTAGCGGAGGGCGGTACGCCCGGTCCTCCAGGACCG
Organism: Nudaria mundana; assembly: GCA_963556515.1. NCBI lineage: Eukaryota > Metazoa > Arthropoda > Insecta > Lepidoptera > Erebidae > Nudaria > Nudaria mundana. Next base: position 9,692,560 of record OY748286.1, read on the forward strand.
CGAGGCGCCTCTCGATCGCCGTCAGGACCTGCACCGTAGTCGGTACAGGCTTCGGCGGCGAGCCGGGCGCCATGGTGGGCGCGGTCCTAGGCGCCGTCTTCGGCGCTGGTCCAGCCGTCAGAGGAGGAGGCGGCATGGGACCTGGAGGTGCCTTGACCGCTTTGGTCAGCTCAGCGACCTCCCGACGGAGATCTTCCATCTCCTTTCGGGAGGCAGTGAGCTCCACCTCCAGGCTCGCAACCTGCTTGCGGAGCTTCGCCTCCTCCTCTGTGACGCTCCGCTCGAGGAGCTTGTCGAGGGAGGATTGGGCTTCATCCACCAGTGAAGCCACAATCTTCTTCCTCCCCGACATGTTTTTACTCCCCCGCATGGCCGCGTTCATGCGGGAGAAAATACTCATTATCTCCCGCGCGGGCGGCACACCGATATCCCTGCGACTGCGCAGGGACGGCACAGATGACGGGGGTGGTGTTGGCGGGCGCTTTCTGTAGGCGTCGAGACGCGTGCGCACCGTCTTCACCGGCACCTCCTCCTCCGAATCGCTGGAGAGGAGGGACCCCCACCCAGAGCAACTAGTGCTCCGGTCGCGCGGCAGCCCCCCCTTCTCGAGGGTCCTCTTCTGCGAAGAAGAAGGGCCCTTACCCCTCACACTACTGGGAGCTGACCCATCGTCAGTCCCAGCAGCAACATTTCCTTGGGGCGTCGACGTCGCGCTGCAACTAGGCGGCGCGACGCGAGCCCCCAAATCGATAGGCATAATCAGGTTCCGGGAATAATGCAGTAAGTCGTCGGCTGAGACTGCCCGGGGAAGGGCAGTGTCAGGACCGGGGGTCTCTTCTGGCTTATTCATGATAAGCAGTTTCTTTCTGTGTTGGCCACTCAAGTTCTCGATGTCGACGTTCGGTCACCCAACTTGCCACTGCGTTACCGTGGTCAAGTTGGGGTCCAGGGCGGACGGCGAGGACGTAGTCTAATCTCTTGGGGCCCCGCCCCAATCTCAGAACCCTTGTAGATGAAATAAACAGAGTCTTAGTAATGCTGTAAGCTAAGCCTCTTATAGCACTGAGGAAATATAACAGTGAAAATACTGAATGAAAATAAAAACAGCCGATTACAGCTGGATTGATTGTTAAGGGTTATAAAAAAAAATGTTAGTGTTTATTAAAGTTTTTGAAAATGTTAGTACTCTTGGGGTTGGGAGCCCTTCCGTCTGGCGGGTCAGCTCCGACCTGACCACACGGTTCTAGACGAGGCTAGCTCCTGCGCCTTGTCACTTACTACTGCACCAAAGGTCGTCCTGTCTTCACGCTTCCCCATATCTCATCATGACAGTGCAAAATGAATAAACTTTACACAGCGTGGAGGTGGAGTTCGCAAATATCCGCGGACTCTTGACTTGCGTGACTTGACTGCACGTGGATCATGTCTCTATCAGCCAGATCTACGTACGTGCTCACCGCTCCCACACAGGGAATGCTGGGACAACAAGGCTTTTCAAACACTTCAGCAAGATGCTTAACGATGCGCAGTGCGGTTCCCGAACGCTGACCTGGTTTTTCTGGGGGACTTTAACGGTCATAGCGTTGAATGGCTTGGGTCCCTCAGGACCTATCATATGTGACTAACCACCCATGCGTTCGCTATCTCCCACGGTCTGAGCCAGACGGTACAGGGGAACACCCGTATAGCAGACAGGTCCGGGACCAAACGCCCGCTTTGCTGGATCTACTGCTGATGAGAAGCCCAGCCTAGTACAGTGTGTCAGTACACGCCCCACTGGATACCTCCGACCACTGTGAAGTGCACGCCAGCATGCAAGTGCCACCTTCTGCGCGTACTGTGTAACTGACGATTATGGCACTACTCGTTGGCAGACTGGGACGGTATTTGGGCCTAGTTTGCGTCCGTCCCGTGGAGCCAGCGCTGCTTTGTAAGTAATGAGCCTTCGGATAGCGCTGCCGCTGTTGCTTGCAAGATCAGTTTAGGCATGGAATAGTATATCCCTTTCACTGATGTCGCCAGCATCCGCAAAGCTCGGCTCTGTTTCCGGCGTGAATGTGACGACGCTGTCCAGAAAAAAACCCGTCGGCAAATCGCACCTGGATCAGGGTTCGGGCGGCACGTGATCAGAAAGTGGACTGCCTCAAAGCGGCGTACAATAAGGCCACTAGATCTAGCAAGAGGGCCTTCTAAAGAGCGGATGCCCAGCGCGTCGCCCGGCTTGGTCAGAAGCTCCTATCCTACGGGCAGCTGTGGATACTGGCAACTGGCCAAAGCCGTGCAGTCTAACTATTGCCAACCCTCACTGCCACCACTGCGTCACCCTGGTGGATCACTGGCTCACAAATCCCAAGAGAAGGCGGACATGCTCGCAGACCTCTCTGCATTTATTCATGTCTCAAAGATTAAAAATATTTTCATTGCCTAATCATATCATGGTGATGAAAATATAAGTCACGGAAATGAAATCTTGGCCACGGCAATGAAACAAAAATGTTTTATAGGGCAATAATTAATGAATTTGAAAAGAAAAAAGTTATTTGAAATTTTTGACATGATTTTCATCTACATGATGTCATTGCCGTGTTATTTTTTCATCGCCATAGCAAATTTTGACCACGAAAACCACGGCAATGACATCATGTCGATGAAAATCACGTCAAAAATTTCAAATAACCTTTAAATTTATTTCTAAATGAAATAAAAATGAAAGAAAAAGAGCTTACTCTTCTCACTTCTTTTAACTAAAGAAGCATAGTAGTTGAAATCTACAAGACTCTTACTCTGATGGGAATAAATAATCACACGGTTTGATTATAAAGGGAGAGTTTCAGACACATAAAGAGTAATGTAGGGAAAGATGCTTATTTAAATTACATGCAAGATACTTACATGCCATGCTAAGATGTTCTGTAGTGATCCTATAATAGGTTCCGCTGCAAAAGCCATGGTGGCGTGGCTTTCTTCCAGATTATGAATAATTTGCAGCATTTTCGGATTTCTCATCTTCTCCAACGATCTGACGCAATATCTCAACCTATCTAACATTGTGTCTTTCCGTTTTGGCCGATATAGCTTATCAGCTATACGTTTGTCCAGAAGAAACACGGAACATTCCTGTGAAAGAAAAAAAGGGTTAATTTTTTTATGTAATATTAAATATAATATTACATTGCATGGCGGACAGTTATTGCTACACGATGATACTTAGTATTATTAAGTCAAAACTTTTTATGTCCAAGCCACGTGAGGTCTTTTAGTCCAGTTAACATCTTCAAAACGTGAAAAATAGAGAATATAAGTAGCTTTTAAAAATATGAATGAAATCTCATTGGATTCGTAATGCCTCTAGAAAAATGTATAGGAAACATTTTACTGCACGCATAAATCACAATAGTTTTACAATTAGGTATTTATACGGGTGATTGGTATCTATTGACACCATTCAAACAAGTTTTAACATCACCATAATTTAAATGTCGATTATAAATCTTTTTTTTTAACTCCATAATTCAACATTAGCACTTAGATATTGAAAAATAATCGTAGGTAAGTCTTAGTAATTTTGTTTTTATTTTGAAGCTTACTGTTGGACATCTTCATAAAATTCTGAATTATTCACAGTAAACACCAAGTTTTTTTTATTGACTGAACAAATTTATTTTTATTATTTATTTATTGACCAAAACATTACATGTTTTGCATAACATCCACTTGCCACCTCGAAGGTTTTTGTGCGAGTGGGAGTTCCGAATTTTAACAATACTTTAATAATGTAAGTAATAAGACTAGTTATAAAAATAACAAAAACAATTTACATGAATATTGAATGTAAATGGATACACTAATAATACAGTGATTAGTATATAGGTAATTTAGGTCTATATTTGCCATTAGGTATTTGTGCAAGGATTTTAATTAGGGCTGTTCGGTAACGTATTTACTTATGATACTTTCAGGTAGGTTATTCAAAATACTAGGCAGTATGTTACGACAAATTCTGGTTCCATATAGATTATTGGGACTTGGGATACAGTATTTTTTTTAAATGTGGCAGATGTCTCAAGTTACTGTTACGTGTTCGCTCACACAGTTGGTTAATTTTAGCAACCTCTTCTTTCACAACTTCGTTCAGTTTTTACGTTAAGCGGTACAATCGTTTTCAACAATCTCACTTGCATTTTATATATTTTTTCCACATAAGTCCTGAAGTCCTACCATAACTGCTTAAGGCATAGTAAATTACGGAATCAGCCAATGCAAGATATAATAGACGTAAGGTTTTAAATGGCATTTTATACTTAAGTACATATATCTTACTTAGCAAACATATTCTATACTAGCTGTTGCCCGCAGCTCCGCCTGCGTGTTGTTACGATGTGAATGCCTCGACGAGGCATGGTTTGCGTTGAGTCACATCCCTAAGATCGAAACTTCCAGAAGGTGGAAAAACCAGTTTGTTTCGCAAGAAATTCCTTAGCCCATTGTCTCGTGAACCGGCTGAGATCGAAGCGATAACAACGGCGCGATTGACCAATGGTAGGCCGCCTTGACTACTACAGTCACATCACTAGACGCGTGTGGACGGGGTCAGTAGGTTTTAATTGCCAGACCGAAGTATTATAAGGAGTGCACAACGTCTAAGCGGAGAAACAATTGGATAATATTAGTCTAGTCGACATGCAGCCGTCGTGACAGCGCTGACGAGATAATAAATTAAATCTTTTAAAAATAAAAGAAAAGTCAATTAACCAAGTAATTCCGAAAAATATTATTGATTGTTAGATTCTGAAAATCTGTGTAAACGTGTGCAGTTAATTCCGTTCCCGAATCAGGGGTAAGTGCTGTGAACAGAATAGCTTACGGGTAACGTACCCCGCGCGATCTATAATTGGAACATTACTAAATAACTATCTAATAGGTCAACTTCATAGATTATTAGTAACCTAAAGCCAACTATAAGTGTCTAGATTGGAGCCACGGTCATCGTAGTTCCAATCGTGTTTAATGTAAACTAATATTGTATAAACTTGTATCGAAGTAATATCCAAATCAGACGGTGCTGAGTTCCTTACCACAAGATATACTAAAAAACAATTGGGACGGTGAAGTTAAAACTACTCCACGCCTAAATGCGATAATTATATTATGTATATATGTGTTAGATACGCAAATACTCATTTTATAACCAGTAGGGGATGATAGAATATAGTACATTGCCCTGTCGAATATAACGATAAATTGTTAACAATAATCATACAAAAAATTCTCTTAAGGGCTATTCACCTACGGACTTAAGTAGTAATTTATAGTATTATAATTTTAATTTGCAAATATCACGAAGGAGAATCCGGGTTGAGATAATACATCTACCCGACATATTTTATTGTGAAGCCGTACCATTTGGGGCGCGGCCTTAAGCGGGAAATCGGTAACTTTCTAAATTTTTATTGTGAATAAGTAAAGTCTCAGCCTGGAGCATATTCCACCTATCTGGATTGTGCACTGTTATTTAATATTATATTATCTAGAATGCGTTTAGGGACCGTCATTTTAGGGTCCCCTATTCCAGTGAACCATATTAGTGTAACATTTTATTATCTAGAATGCATTTAGGGACCGTCATTTTAGGGTTCCCTATTCTAGTGAACCATATTAAAGTTTCAATTGTTAGATGGGAATTACGCATAACGCAGACTCGGTAGGAACGTCGTCTCCGACGCGTAATAGGTGGAAAAGTGGTCTTTCGAAATGTACCCACCTCTGTGTTGGGCTTATAGATAAGTTTTATTATATTATTATTAGTTGATTATTACAGTGAGACTTTCTGCCGTCGGTCGGAGACCGTTATATAGGAATAGGCCGACCACCTGTCTGTGTTTTCCTTGTTCCCATGTTTGTGATATCCCTTGTTATGTGTGACCTTGCCGTGTACCCTCATGTGAATAATTGTACAGCGCGTCCGACAAGTAGGGAACCTGTACGGCGATTCACGTGTGGGGCCTACGGCAAGCGGTGCCGACCCGGTATCTAATCCGCTGCTTGTGTCTATTCCAGAACTACCTTGGGGCTTAGATAAGCCCCAAGCTGCGCCGTCGCTCCGTGGCCTTCAACCCGGAGCATCTCGGCCTGATAAAGAACAAGCTTGATTGGAGGACACCAGCGGATCCCGCCGGCCGACCGCCGTCGCCCGTGGACCCACAAGTTAAGTGCACCGGGCACTTCCGTAAACAATATATGTGATCCTATCCGACCGACACACTATTAGCTACTATTATTGTATAAAACTAGGTTCCTGCTATTAAAGTGATATTAATTGTTTTTCTGTCGTTTAATTGAACTTCCGTGGCAGGGGCCGTATCAGTGTTACTTTAGATCTACATAACTTTTTTATTTATGAACCGATTGAAAACCAAACCTTAAATGTTAAGTTGAATAAACCGCAATGCATTACTGAAAACCGCATATTCAAATCGTTTAAGCCGTTTCTGAGATTAGCGTGTTTAAACATTCAGACAAACAGACAAAAGTTCTAAAAACCATTGTTTTGGGATTTGGCGTTCATAAAGCCCCCCTACAACAGTTTCTCTATTATATCTTCTATTATATTCTCTATTATGTCATACAAATTCATCTTAAGATACGAAAATATGAAATATTATTTGTTATCTTCATCGTGTGTGATAAGTCCATTGAATTGTATGGCGAGCGATATTGTATCTAAAGATAAAATATTATAGTATCTTAGCCGTGTGCAGCGCCACTTAGTGAACTCCACTGCGGGTGACGTAACCTACGACAAACTTATTATTTGCGGTTGGTACAATAATCGGGTCTAGGGATCGACCGCAAAATAAAGTTTGTTTTTATTGTATATACTTTTCCGAGATAAAAAGTAAGCAAGTAGGTGCCCAGGATATTAAAGAATAATTATACCAAGTTTCATCGTAATCGAACCGGTAGTTGTTTGTTATAATGTAAAACATCGTGCAAGCCACGATAAACGTGTAGTCACATCCCTAATTCGAATATACTAGAATATGAGCGAACCGGTTCAAACAATGCATAAATTCGTATCGCCAACGCAGCCCATTGTTCCGTGATGACGTTTTAGATTAAAGAGATAAGGAATGGGCGCCGGCCAATGGGAAAGCGGGTTCGGATATCGATGTGTGTTTTGTCTTGTCACTAAAGGAGCGGGAAGGGATGCCGCATGCTCTCTCCACCCCGTTACCACGTCGACCGCGCGATTACAATTCCTGTTTTACCCTATTAGTTAAATCTGAACCAGATAGCTATTCCATAGATTATTAGCCGTGTAGAATATAACTTAAACTTATAGTTTGTTTTAACACCGAAAGTGTTCTGGGTTCCGATAGTGATTTTAAAGTAATTAAAATGTTATCGAATTTAAATATTTAGACTTTGACCACCTCTGTGGTCTCTGCGGGGGTTAGGTCGGGATGAAAATCCCGCGTCGTTGGGGTAGGGTTTTATCCCGCGTCAGTGAGTGAATCTGGGGCTATGGGGCAAAGGCCCCGCAGCACGCTGGAGACCATGGCTTGAAAGCATGGTCTCCAGCGAGAGGGTTTCCACGCCCAGACCCACTACGAGGTCCCGGCGCTGACTCGCCCACTCACCACAGCTGATGTTATTAAACCGCTTCTTATTTGATTTGCTGCCACTATAATTCTTTCCACGACGTTTTCTTTTAACACGTCTACAAAGAATCAAAGAATCAATTTCATTTATTCAGTTTAGGCACATAAAGAGCACATATGAATGTCAAAATTTTACAATTTCATGTCAAGCACTATTATAAAAATAGGTACTAAATTAATTACATAAATAACCATTTGAAAATGATTCTTTCGCTGGTTCGGTAAGTTGGTTCTCCTGAGAAGATACCAGCAAGAAACTCAGGTAGATTATCCATTTTCTTTTTTAATAATGTTTTGTTTACATTGTGTTACAATTTGTATTGTAGGAGTGGCTAACAACAGCAGATTAGGGTGACCATGCATTTTTATCATTAAGATATTCGTCTACATTACAATAGCCTTTCTTCAACAAACGTTTTTTCACTACTATTTTAAACTTATTAAGAGGCATGTCAACCAAATCCTGCGGAATTTTATTAAATATTTTTATACATTTGCCTACAAACGAATTACCAACTTTATGAAGGCAAATTTTTGTCATTGCCAGTTTATTTTTATTTCTTGTATTATAATTATGGTTGTCGGATCTTTTTTTGAAGAGTTCTATGTTCTTCCGTACATATTCGATGTTGTCATAAACATATTGAGAAGCAACGGTTAAAATATTAATTTCTTTAAATAGTTCTTTTAGCGAGTCACGGGGTCCGTGTGTATAGATTCCTCGTATAGCTCGATTCTTTAATATGAATATTGTCTCAATATCGGCAGCTGAGCCCCATAGCAGCAGACCATATGACATAACGCTATGAAAGTAGCTAAAATAAACTAATCGTGCCATTTTTTCATCAGTCAGTGACCTTATCTTTCTAACCGCATAGGCAGCCGAACTAAGTCTTCCTGCCAAGGCTGTGATATGAGAACCCCATTGCAGTTTACTATCTAAAGTTATTCCAAGAAAAACTGTGGTATTGACTATTTGAATTAATTCATTATTCATAGTAATATGAATATCCACCTGTCTAACATTGGGCATAGTAAATTTTACACATTTTGTTTTCTTCGCATTGAGCAGCAAGTTGTTACTTGTGAACCAATGCAGTATTTCCGAAAGGGTATTATTTACATCGTCAAGTACTACTTTTCGTCTATCACTTTTAAAAATTAATGATGTGTCATCAGCAAATAATACTATTTCACAAAGATTTTTAGTGAAGTAAGGTAGATCATTTACGTATATTAAGAATAAAAGGGGTCCTAATATCGAGCCCTGGGGTACTCCCATGACTAATGAGGCGCCAGAAGAGTCGGTGCCATTAACGTTAACTTTTTGTACTCTATCAGTGAGGTAAGACTCCAGTAAGCCAAGTGAGCTGTGCGTAACATCATAATATCCTAATTTTAGTAACAAAGTCTCATGATCAACACAATCAAAAGCTTTTGATAGATCACAAAAGATACCAATGGCATCCTGCCTTTCCTCCCATCCATCAAATATATGTTTCACAAGTGCAACTCCTGCATCCGTTGTGTTTCTGCCTTTAGTGAAACCAAACTGTTTGCTATGAAGTAACTTATTTTCTCTAAAATGTGAAAGCAATTGATTAAATATTATTTAAAAAAAAAAATTACTCAGTGATGGGAGTATGGAGATAGGTCGAAAATTGGAAGGATCACTTTTGTCTCCTGCTTTGAATAAAGGAATGATTTTACTGTACTTCATAAGATTAGGAAACTGATTTTCATCTTTATATTTATTGAATATGAATACAAGTTAAGGCGCAATACCAGGAATTATTAATTTTATTATATTGGTTGAAATGCCCCAAAGATCCTCAGTATTTTTTATATTCAGTTGTTTAAAAGTTTTAAGTATAGTGACACAGTCAATATACTGAAAATGAAAGTTGGCTACGTTTTTTGAAGAAATTAACTTATTATTTGTCGTTATAATTGGAACATTTGTGAAAAAAGATTCAAATGCATTGGCCACTGCAGAATCAGTTTTAATATGTTTATCATCTATTTTTAACTCGAAGGATCGATCACGTGACTTTGCTTTACAGGTTTCTTTGTCAATAATATTCCATGTTTATATGCCATAATATGCCTTAGTTTTATTATCGGATTTTTCTATTTTAGCCCGTATATAATTAGATTTGGCTATTGAACAAACTTTTTTGAACAGTTTGGAGTACTTTTTAATCCGTTCAATTACTTGTGGCTCATTAGTAGATGCCTTTGTCTCGTATAATTCATATAATTTCTTTCTACTTTTATAGATTCCAGGCGTAGCCCAATCACTAAATTTAATTTTGAATTGATTTACATTTATTGTTTTTTTTTGTGAATATGTTATTGCATTCGTATTTGATTACTCCGAACAAATCTCAATAAAGATCATTCGGGTTTTTATCATTATTCAACTCCAAAAGAGGTACTTTATTATTAATGTTTACTTTAAATTTTTCCAATCGATATTTTGTGATTCGTCTACATACAATATTTTTTGATGATGGAACATGTTGGTACTTAAATCTAGCTAACTGACCTGCATGATCTGAATTAATAAAATGTATTATTGATTTCTCATCTACATCGCTGTTAGAAAAAATATTGTCTAAGTAGGTAGCTGATGTGGCTGTGGTGCGAGTTGGTTCACAAAAAAGATTTTGTAAGTTAAAAGATTTAAAAAGGTTGAGGAACCTTAGCGCGTTCTGGGAGTTTTCTAAAATATTAATATTAAAATCGCCACATACAACTACAGTCTTCTTACATTTACATACTGCAAAGGTATGCAAAGGGGCTCTACCAACATCTATAGGGCCCCAGCGACCTCACCTGCTAGTGGCGCACCTGCTGATAAACGGACGAGGCTCGTTAATTTACGGTACCTATGGAGTGGCTTCGGCCCCTACTTGGGTACCAGGTGGTACAACAGTGTTGGTCCGGGGGGGTACCACCGTGCAGCTGTGCTAAAGCCCCCCAAGTAACCCAGCCCAGGCTGGGTTGCGTTAGGGGTTCAGCAGCTGCACCGCCGGGCCCGGGGCGATGTATGGTGCAGCAGGCATGGGTCCAGTGGGGGCGAAACGGAGTCTAGTGTGGGTGGTGTGGGTCGATTCGCCGGCCAGGGAGACCCTTAGCAACGGCGTTGCCGCGGCCGCCCGCAACACAGTCATGGGGCCCGCCTGGGGCCAACCACCCCAGGAGGCTGCCCCACATGTTGCGCATAATCCTGATGTGGGATCGCCGCTCCGGGTGGTAACCGGTGTGGGGTAGCGGCGGCCTTGCATCAGGGGGGTTTGGGAGCCCTTCCGTCCGGCGAGTCGGCTCCGACCTAACCACACGGTTCTAGACAAAGCTAGCCCCTGCGCTTTGTCACTTACTGCTGCACCAAATGTCGCCCTGTCTTCACGCTTCTTCTTCAAAATCTACAATGGCAGTGCAACAAAAAAGAAATAAACGTTACACAGCGGCCCTAGGAAACCCCACAACTTCACATTTCGAGGTGGAGTTCACTAACGTCCGTGGACTCCATGCGAACCTCGATACCGTCCACCACCACCTTGAGACGGCACGGCCCGCTGTGATGTTCCTCACGGAGACACAAATACGGCGCCCTGACGACACGTCTTACCTGTGTTACCCCGGCTATGTCATCGAGGAACAATTTCGAGACAAAGCCGGGGTGTGCGTGTTCGTTAGGGCGGATGTTTGCTGCCGCCGGTTGCGCTGCCTAGAGAACCCCTCCAATTCCGTCCTTTGGCTGCACGTAGACCATGGCTCTATGAGCCAGATCTACGTGTGCGTCTACCGATCCCACACAGGGGATTCTGAGACAACAAAGCTCTTCCAGTACCTCAGCGAGACGGCTGATGAAGCGCAGGTGCGGTTCCCGAACGCTGACCTAGTATTTCTGGGGGACTTCAATGGCCATCACATTGAATGGCTGGGGTCCCTCAAGACTGATCATGCGGGTAGAGCCGCCCATGCGTTCGCTCTCTCCCACGGTCTGACCCAGATGGTATGCGGGATCACCCGGATACCAGACAGGTCAGATCACGCGCCCGCTCTGCTGGATCTACTGCTGACGAGTCGCCCAGCCCAGTACAGTGTTTCAGTAGGAGCCCCACTGGGTAGTTCCGACCACTGTGTTGTTCACGCTGGCATGAAGGTGTCACCTCCTGCACGTCCTGTACAAACGTCACGACGACTATGGCACTACTCGTCAGCGGATTGGGACGGTCTACGCGATTATTATGCGTCCGTCCCCTGGAGCCAGCGCTGCTTTGTAGGAAAGGCTCCTTCGGATAGTGCTTCTGCTATTGCTGGCGAGATCAGTTTAGGGATGGATTATTACATCCCTTTCACTGATGTCGCCAGTATCCGCAGAGCCCGTCCCTGGTTCGGGCGAGATTGTGCCAAAGCTGTTCGACAAAAACAGTCGGCATATCGCGCCTGGATCAGGGCCCGGGCTGTGCGCGACCCAAACGTGGGCCACCTCAAAGCAGCGTACAACCGGGCCACAAAGTCGAGTAAGAGGGCCTTTAAGAGAGCGGATGCCCAGCGCGTCGCGCGGCTTGGTCAGGAGCTCACTTCCCATCCCACGGGCAGCCGTGGATTCTGGCAACTGGCCAAAGCCGTGCAATCTAACTTTTGTCAGCCCTCGCTGCCACCACTGCGTTACCCAGATGGAACACTGGCTCACAAAGCCCAAGAGAAAGCGGATATGCTCACAGACCTCTTTGCGGCTAATTCCCGGGTCGACGACCGTGGCCTGCAGCCCCCCGCCATCGCCAACTGTGACCACACAATGCCTGATATTGTTATCAGGCAATGTGATGTACGGGCAGTGCTGCGGTCACTCGACACGCGGAAAGCCAGTGGCCCTGACGGCATTCCGGCGGTGGTGCTACGAAAATGTGCAGCTGAGTTGTCTCCAGTATTAACGCGTCTGTACCGCCTGTCATACTCTTCAGGGCTCGTGCCGGAGGTCTGGAAGGAGGCGAACGTACAACCGATCCCCAAGAAAGGGGATCGGTCCGATCCAGGCAACTATCGACCCATAGCTGTCACCTCAGTCATTTGCAAGGTGCTTGAGCTCCTTATAAATAAGCAGCTCATGCAATTCCTAGAGGATCACTCGCTAATCAATGATCGACAATACGGCTTCAGGCCAAAGCGATCAACGGGTGATCTTCTGGCATTCGTAACGCATGTCTGGGGTGGGGCTATGGAAAGGCACGGCGAGTCCTTGGCTATTAGCCTGGACATCGCCAAAGCCTTCGATAGGGTCTGGCATGCTTCGCTCCTTTCCAAGCTTCCGGCATATGGTCTACCTCCTCAACTGTGCAGCTGGATTGCCAGTTTTTTAAACGAGCGCCGAGTGCGGGTCCTCTGCGATGGCCAGGCTTCTCGCTTCTTGCAAGTGAATGCCGGGGTACCGCAGGGGTCCGTACTATCACCAACTCTCTTTCTTCTGCATATCAATGATATGCTATCCCTCGGGAACATTCATTGCTATGCAGATGACAGCACACTGCACGGGAGTTACTCGGTTCGTCCGACGGCGGGGCGATCTGAGATTGAGGAGGAGAGACGACGACTCGTGGCTGATCTCGACCGTAACCTCGACAGTATCTCTCAATGGGGTACCGAGAACCTGGTCGAGTTCAATGCCCGCAAAACACAGGCGTGTGCATTTACTGCGAAGAAATCCCCTTTCCTTCCCCTACCCTCTCTTCAGAATGCATTATTACCAATGAAGGACAACCTTGATATCCTTGGCATAGACGTTCGTCGAGAGCTCAATAATAAAAACTACATCGAAAGATGTATAGGGCTAGCTTCGCGGAAACTAGGAATACTGAATAAGGTAAAGAGATTCTTTACACCGGACCAGAGGTGTCTGCTGTACAAGACGCAGATTAGACCCTGCGTCGAATACTGCTCTCACCTCTGGGACGGCTCTGCGAAGTATCTGCTGGACGCTCTCGACGCTATGCAGCGACGGGCTATCCGTATTATAGATTGTCCGGAGGTAACGGGAAGCCTTGAGCCGCTTGTTCAGCGCCAAACAATAGCTTCCTTGGCCGCATTCTACCGTATTTACCACGGCGAGTGTTCTGAAGAGCTCTTCAATCTGATCCCACCCTCTTCCTTCCGATCCCGAACGACTCGTGCCGGGCAGAGATGCCACCCCCACACAGTGGATAGCATGTTCGCGAGAACCGAACGTTTTAAACGTTCGTTTCTCTGCCGAACGATAGTGGCCTGGAACGCCCTGCCTGTGCACGTGTTTCCTCCCACATATAATCCTGGGTTCTTTAAGCGGAGCGTGAAGAGGCACATCAGTAGGTCGTCAAGTTGAGGGCCACTCTCAATAGTAATGTGTGCTGTGAGAGTGGCCCACAATCGCTAGACGTCGTCACGACTTACCACCAGGCGGGCGGCGTAAATTTGGCGAACCAAATATAAAAAAAAAAAAAAAAAAAAATACTTTTTTTAAGGCTTCTTCCATAATGGACTCAAACAAGTAGTAATCTCCAGATGGAGGTCTATAGATGCTAATAATAATATATTGTTCTAGCTCTGCACATGATAGTTCAATATTTCGCTCGCTTGTGAGTGCTACTACATCTTTTCTGTCTTTCGATTTTAATTTGTCATTAATTAAAATGAGTGACCCACCTCTTATAGCGGAATCTCTAGTAAACCCACTGATGATTTTATAATTATCAATATTAACTAAGAGTTCATGTTTTTTTAACCAGTGTTCAGTTAAACAAAGTACATGAATACACTTTTCATTCAAAAATAATTCTAGCTCTAACTCTTTGCCAGAAAAGCCTTCAATATTTTGATGAATAATATTCATGAACATAGACTTTTCCTTTGTCCTTAAATTTAATTTGCTAGGGATTTCCTCTATTGTCCTACAACTAAGTTTAAATTATTGTCACCCTTATTTGGAACAGATTCCAAGGTCACAAGACAAACATTGTCATTTTTCTGCTCTAATAGAAGAAATAATAGAAGCAGATTGTTTAGCCAAGTTTTTGGCTGAATATTTAATAAAATATGATAGCGAAGATGCTATCTGTCTCCTAAAATATCTATTCAAATAGAATTTATCGTCCGTCAATAACAATTTATTTTCTAAATACATGTTAATGTCAATCAGATGGAATTTATTCGGATTATGAAATGTCAATGTATGTATTGTATGATTTAGCTTATATCTAAGATTGTTTTCGGCCTGTGACAAGCCACGGCTATAAAAAAGTGTGAATAAAATAATATTTTTGACATCTAATAAGCTCAGTAATTCTAAACAATTTGCAATTACATTTCTGTCTGCATTTCCCCTATCTCCCACCAAAATTAAAAGTGTACAGTCGCTGTTTAAATTACAATTCCTAATATTTTTAACAATGTTAGGGTAAGTTAATCCCGGCATACAATAGTTAGTAACATTTTGTTCTAAATATGAACTTAGTAACCGGCCCATTGATTTCCCTAATTCATCACAAAACATCACTATTTCAGATTTAACCATAATTTGTTTGTTAAATGAACTACTGGGTTTCTTGTTTGACTCAAGTGAAGGGCTCATGTTTGAAGTCAGCGAGGACTTACAGACCGGCTGAGGACCAAGTAAATGATTGTTTGATGTCAATGTGGAATTTGGACTCATAAGATCCTTCATCGCCAGAATGTATTCCTGATACTCACTTTTAACATTACAATACCTATCAGTCATTATATCTAGTGATTTTTTTTAAACTATTATTTCTTTTTCTAACTTTAAGATATTGTTATTATAATCAGAGATATTATTTTTAATTAATAATGAATACATGTCAAGTTCATCACCTATGTGCCTTCTCTCATTAATATACTTGACTTTTTTGTACATACTTTTTTGTCTTTTAATTAGTTTTTGGGTTTTTCTAATGTATTTATTAATTTTCACATATTTCTTAAGTTTGTTTCTACTGCACTCAACTATGCCCATCTTGTGATTGGAGGTATGAGCTATTAAGGTATCATCCTTTGTTAAGTCTATTGTAATTGTGGGTTCTACGTTAAGTTCAGTAGCAACAAGGCTGGGCACACTACCAACTAACTCCTCAAATAAGTTATGGGTATGGGATACCATAGTGTCGCGTTTCTCGGACTCAAGGTGGGAAATGAGGTGATGTGCTTCGTGCAGCTCCTGTTCTAAGACTCACATGCGCTTGAGGCCCTGTTCGTACTCATCGTTGCACTCTCTAAACCCAGATACAATGGTTTGTAATCTGTCCCGCTCATCTAAAATTAACCTATTTTCTGTATGCATCACAGCCATCTGCTTTTTTATGATATCGTATTTATTTAAGCTATCCAACAGTTCCTTTTCATTGTCATCCTGTTTCCCTATGCAACTGTTGAATCAACGTTTTTGATACCTCCAATTCCTTCAATGTCAGGTCAAGTTTTCTCAAGATATCGTCACGTTTAGCCTCATCACGACGAGCAGAATACATGCTACGTGTGACTGGCATTACGATATTATAAATTTATACTGGCGTCGAAACTAAGAAAACTACCTGATCAATACACTAAGTACCTACACAAACAAATACGTAAGTAACATCAAAACGTATCGGATTGAACACACGACAAATTCAAATACGAATAGGTACGATAATAACTAGTTATTAGTACGATTACCTGTGTAAAAATCACTCAAATCACATTAAATCCGAGTTGACAAAGTTTACAATTTCTATAAATCACTTTTAAAATTTTCAAACAGTCATTGACTTTTAGCCGGTAAACCAAAATCAGCAGGACGCAATTTTCACTAATTACTTATTTATTTTACACTGGTTTTTACCTAGATTAGTGTATCTAGATACACTTTGATAATAGTAAGATTGTGTTATGTGATGAATTTTAGCCCCAATTATCGAAAATACCAATAATAAATTACAGACTCAATTGGGCGGTTTTCATCGTATACTATGCTTTTCATGTGGCCCCATACATAAAAATCCATGGGGGTTAGGTCTGGACTTCTCGCTGGCCACAGTATAGGTCCACCTCTCCCGATCCACCTATTGGAATAGTTTCTGTCCAACCATTTTCGGACACTTCTACTACGAGTATAATGTGCCGGGCAACCGTCATGTTGCCGGGCGCCACTGGAAATGCCTTCAGTGTCACCAGAGACGCCTGCAGCAATGGACATGGGAGAGGTCGCGATCTCGCGGAATTAAAAAAAAACCGTCATGTTTGAATTGTTTTATATTATTTTGTAACCTAATAGATAAATTTTACGGTAATTTTTACTACTACTTTTAAAACTTTTATCAAAGATTATTCCAAGACTTTCAGTAGCAGCCTAGCTTGTTGAATAGCTAATGAAACGTAGATATTTTTAAGCGTGTCTGCAGCCTAGGTGTCATAGATTTTTTTTTTACTATTGCTGGTTGAAGTTTGATTTGTACTGATTTTTTATTGATGCTATAACTATCAATCTTCTATATAAGACCCATTTAGTTGAGGTAACTTAAATTTTATTTTTCACTAGCTGTTTCCCGCAGCACCGCCTGCGTGTTACTTTAGATCTACATAACTTTTTGCGGTTCGATCCCTAGACCCGATTACTGTACCAACCGCAAATAGTCGTAATACGTTTGTCGTAGGTTACGTCACCCGCAGTGGAGTTCACTAAGGGGCGCTGCACACGGCTAAACTACTATAATATTTTATCTTAAGATACAATATCGCTCAACATAATAAACTAGGTATGCAATACATTCTGCTGTTGCAATAATTGAGCTGAGTTGGTCGATCCGGGTCGAACTCCTAAACGACTGGACCGATCTTTATGAATTCAAATATATGCACTCACGATGATGGTCACTATGACCGTGCCAAATTTCAAAAAGATCGGTCCAGTCGTTTAGGAGGAGTTCGATAACGAACAAAATACACGAGTCGTCTAAGAAAGAGCTTCGTAAACTCCGCTCAATCAGTAACTGGTGATCAAGAAAGCTATAATACGCAGGCGGAGCTGCGGGCAACAGCTAGTATATAATATAAATAAATCCTATCTACTCCGTACAAAAAAGATTATGGATTTCAAAATAATTATAGAAACAGTTGAGCATTACCTTTTCAAAAATTTTGGACAGAATTGGGACAAGTGCTTAGGTCGATAATTGTGCATATCAAATCTATCACCTTTCTTGTTTACCGGCTTGATGATAGTTACTTTAAGTGCATCAGGAAAAATACTATCCTCAATACATAAATTAACGATGTGACTCAATATATGTGACAGTGCAAGAGAAACAAGCTTTATTATTTTTGTGGATATATCATTGTATCCAACACTATTCGTATTTTTTAAACTCAAAATAGTCTTCTCTATTTTATCAGGTATAGTGGGAGCCATGTATACAGAGTTAAGGCCACTGGTGCTATGGATGGGTTCGGTATGACTTGCATGGGTTTGTCCACAAAAAAAGTTGTTAAATTGGTTGATAATTTCCATAGGCTTATGAATAACATTGCCATTAACCTATATGTGACTTATATAGTCATCAAGTGGTCTTATTTGATTACCCCGAATTACAGCCCAAGTTGCTTTTGATTTATTGTAACCATTTTGTGTATAAAAATCATTCGGTGCCTGCTGTGTCAGCTTAACAACAAGTCTAAACCTCGTTGACAAAGCTGTAAGATGATTTTTTGAGCTCTGTGTACGCTGCCTCCAATATTCCCATAATAGTTTACGCCTACGCTGACAACTCTACCTTTTGTTAGCCACTTTGGACGAATTGTTGTAGTACATATATTTTTTCTTATAGGAAAACAAAGGTTATAAAATAATTTAAATTCCTCTTAAAAGTCATTAAACGCTAAGTTAGGGTCCCTAGAGGCAAAGTTTTCATAACAATAATCGAAAGATATAATGTGTCACTAAGAAATCTCTGCAGTACGGAGTGTAGAAAAGCCCAACGCCAACACGTTCATAATACGGTCGAGAACGGCGACCCAGCCAAAATTTGGAAATTTCTTAAGATTTTGGGGGTTGGAAAATCAAATAAACTAGTTACTTCAAAAAATATTGATATCAATTTGTTAAATCGACTCTTCTCTTCCTCGTCTACTCTTGATCAGACCCGAAAAGTTCGTACTTTACAATATCTTTCTTCACTTCCAGCACCCTCTTATCCACCGTTCTTGTTTGATCAACTATCTCCTTGTGATGTTAAGAAGTGCATTATGTCTATAAGTTCCAATGCTGTTAGTAGTGATAGTTTCCGCCATAACATGATTCTGTCGATCCTGGATGAAATTCCTGCAGTGTATTCCCAAAGGCTTGGAAGGAGGCACAAATTATTCCTTTACCTAAGAAGTCCAACCCTGTCTCCTTTTCTGAGTACCGACCTATCTCCATCTTGCCGTTTCTATCTAAGGTGTTGGAACGGCTAGTGTATACCCAGGTAAGTTCCTTCCTAAACCAAAACTGTCTCTTTGACCCTTTTCAGTCAGGATTTCGTCCAGGACACAGCACGGCAAGTGCTTTGATTAATGTTACGGATGATATCAGAAGTGGTATGGAAAATGGAAATCTTACCGTACTCTCCTTACTTGATAGCAATGCGTTTAATACGGTGGATTTCCATATCCTCTTGGGCATATTGCGCTCCATTAACATATCTCCAACAGTAGTTGATTGGTTTTAAAGTTACTTGTTTGGTTGGTCGCCGGCAGCGTGCAAGGTATAATGAATGCTCCTCGGATTGGTGTGATACATCTGCCGGTGTACCACAATGTGGCGTTCTTTCTCCGTTACTTTTCGCAATATTTATAAACTCTATCTCTAAATCATTACTTTCATCCTACCACCTATATGCAGACGATTTGCAAATTTACATGCAAGCACCTGTGGAGGAGCTGAGTGAAGCATTCTCCATCATCAATGATGACTTGGTGCAAATCTGCGAGTGGAGCAAGCGCTATGGACTGAACGTGAATCCCTCCAAAACCCAGGTCATCGTTGTTGGCAGCTCCAGGATGATAGCTCGGGTTGATTGTGCTGCGCTGCCTGGCATTATATTTGACGGTATAACATTACCTATAAGTACCAGTGTCAGAAATCTTGGTGTTCTGGTGGACAACACTTTGTCATGGGCTCCACAAATATGCGAGGTGAGTCGCAAGCTTTTTGCATCTATGGGTTCCTTACGTCGGTTGCGCAACTTTTTACCAATAGCCACCGAAATTGCACTAGCGCAGTCTATCCTTCTTCCCATTCTCGACTACGCAGATGTCAGTTATCTCAACGTCACAGAGGAGCAACTTAATAAACCTATATCAGGTTCATATTTGGCTTGCGCAAATATGACCATGTATCCGAATATCGTACTAAGCTCAAGTGGCTTCCAATTCGCCTTCGCCGGAATACTCAAATTCTCTCCGTCCTCTACAATATTCTGTTCAATCCACGTACCCCAACTTATTTAAAATAACGCTTCACGTTCCTGAATGACACACATTCGAGATCAAACAACAAATCCTTTACTGTGCAGGCTGTCCGTCTGTGCAACTACCTGCCTGTAGCTATCAGGCGTCCACAATCGCTGCCTATTTTCAAGAAAATGGTCAAAGACCATTTCTTGAGTTCTTAGACGTGTTTAAAAACTGCTGTTTCATATATGTTGTTGTTTACCTTACTATCAGGTCTCCTAGCCATACATCGGTATAAGTATAATGATATGGTATATATTGTGTATATAGTTATATATAGGTACTATGTGTTTGTATGTACTTATTGTGTATGTTTGTATGTATTTGTGTGTAATGGTAAACAGAATATCTATCTAATTCTACCTTGTTTCTTCTATTTACTATGTATTATACTAAGTGGTACTTTTGTGCCAAAAATCTATTTATGTCGTTCATTTACACCAATGTCTACCCCCTTTTTCTTAAATTCTATTCTTTCTATCTTTCCATCCAAAGGTTGCCTGTAAGATATTACTGTTTAGTGATAGGGCCGCCATTTGAACATATTCAATATGGAATGTTTTTATTATGTTATTTTTGTATTGGTGTACAATAAAGTTTATTGTATTGTATTGTATTGTATAATCCCGTATATTGATGTACCATGACTTAAGGTGGATATATGACTTTACCGGATACAACAATAACTGTGCTGTATGGTCAGATAGTGCTAAATCTAATACTTCAGTTTTGCATCCACGCACATTGAATATGATATTATCCTGCCATTTACTGCTAGACAATCGCGTAGGCTTATGCACACCTAGCTACATATTATATTTTAGGAGCATTTGCTTAAAGTCCCAGTTAACACACAGTTATTAAAGTCACCACAAATCACAACCTTCTTTCTACTATAGCAAAATTCATTTAAAATGAGATTAAACATATATATATATATATATATATATATATTATCTTCTATATCTATATATAAAAGAAAGTCGTGTTTGTTACAACACTTATAACTCGAGAAAGGCTGGACCGATTGCCATGGTTTTTGATTTGTTGGATTTGTTTCCGTCACGAATAGCAGAATACATCTTAAAAACAATGAAATAGATGCTGATTTGTTTATTACATGTAAAACATTAGTTGTACAATCCTGTCAAATAGTGTAACAACTATTTTTTTTTTGGAGCTTATGGCCTGGTTGCTGAGAACTTTAAGCAAAAAATTTATTATTTTATGAAGACATCATGTGTGCGTTCAGAAATTTATTTTTTGTAAAATGTCTACAAAGTTCAGGTAGTGTTATATTTGATTGTTTTAGCCATTAATTTTCGAAAATTATTTATTAATTATTTAATTTTTAATTCCAGAAAATAATACCTAAGATTTATTCTACAGTAAAAACATAAAATCATCGGAAAGGAACAAAATAAAAAAGAATAAAAAATCAGTTGGTAAAGGTTATAAGAATAAGGAAAAAAATCTACAGGTTAACAAAAGTGTAAATGTCTTTTTATAGGTTGTATATGATTTTTCTTGATAAGATATTCATACAGAAAGAAAGAAAGAAAGAAAGATTTATTATTCCACACAGGTTACAAAATACAAAAACTAAAAAATAAATAATACAAAAAAAAAAAGATATGAACCATAAATAAATACATATAAATACACTAGTGTGGAATAAACGGCTGTCCCTCAGCGTAATGCTGTCTGCGTGGTGGTGCAAAACAGACAGCGCTGGTTTTCAGGGACGGCCGGATAGTAGTTACATACGTAGTGGTTATATACTCTTTGAGCTATTGTCTATGTCTCGAAAGTTGTCACTGTTATTATATTTGGTGGTTTTATGCGAGTGCACATTTTAATAACAATGCCGCGTCCTAGAAGGTCTAATCTTTCCCAGCGAAGCCGTAATGCAATTAGGCAACGAAATATCGCGAGTCAATTATCTGATGGAGAACGAGAAATTGCACGAGAACAGCGCCGCGTTAGTATGGAGCAAAGAAGGGCCTTAATTCGTGCTTCTCAAACACAAGAGCAAAGAGAGGCAGCCCGTGAAACGGCTAGGTTAGAAACGAGAAATCGTCGAGCTTATCGTACAGATGAACAGAGGAATAATCTTCGAAGTGCAAGAAGAAATGGTTCAAGTATTGATTTGAATCGAGCAGCGTTTCTGTATGATTGCACCATCGACTACAGCTTGCATCGTTTAGTTTGCATTGGTCCAATGGACGTTGTTTGCCAGCATTGTGGAGCATTGAAGTTTGCTGGTGAAACGCCTGGTTTGTGCTGCCTTAGTGGTAAAGTGAAATTGCCATTATTGGTCCCGCCACCAGAGCCATTGTGCTCCCTGCTTTATGGCGAAACACTAGAATCACGACATTTTCTAGCGAACACTCAAAAATACAATGTCTGTTTCCAAATGACTTCATTTGGGGCGGAAATTATCGAAGAACACGGATATAATCCGACATTTAAGGTAATTTACGTTAAAAACTTTATTTTCTATCATTGTAAAAAACATCTGGAATGTAGTTTGTTAGATTTCTGTATTTGTCTCTGAAATAAAAATGGCATGTTATTATTTGAAAAAAAAAAAGTGTTTGTAAAAAAAGTGTTTGTAAATCTAACTATAACTATGGTTTTGACTTTACAGATTCAAGGCCAGATTTGCCATCGCATTGGATCATTGCAACCTATAGAAGATGCACAGCATAAATTCTTGCAAATATACTTCATGGGCAATATGGAAGAACAACTTAACCGGCGTCAAGGGATCAATTTAATAAGCTATTCAATTAATCCGAGTTTTTTTTCCCATCTGCACAAAAAAAATTTTATTTTTTTATATTTTTATTCTCATTCTGTATGTATGTTTTCATCATCATTCATCATAATAAAATACTTTTTTGTTTCTATCTATATAAATATATTATTTTGTATCATTGTTTTACGTACATCAAAGCCTAAATTTGTTCAGCTAAAAAGTAACACGACATTCATTGACTGTTAGGCGGTACGAAGTTCGCGGGGTCAGCTAGTATATATATATGTTTTAGATTAAAATTACAAGAAAATGGTCTATATCCCTCACAGAGGTTCTAGGAGCTCTGTAAACATATAAAACACAAACATTTGTAGTCTGTCAATATAACACCCGAGCATTCAATAACAAATTCTATTGAATAGATTTCTAAGTCATTTAAGGGCTTAAAAGTAACTGTGTTTCTTACCATAATACATGATCCACCATGCCGACTCTTCCTACAGTAAAGTGACCATAGTCTATAGTTCATTAATTTGACTGACCTTTTGTCAGTCAAGATCATGTTATGCTCAGTGATACACAGAACATCAATAACACCACCATATTGAATTTCAAGAGAATCAAGGTTAGCCAACAAACAATCAGACTTGCTAGCCAAACCATCTAGGTTTTGATGAAATATAAGGATTCGATTATGTACGAAAAAGACTATTTATTACCTGACTCTGGCTCCTGCATATCCGATTCAAGATTAATGAGATCAGGGCATCCATCAGTTTGCGTACATTTGTCACAAAATTTCGCATTTACTGTAACCTTATTTTTGCAATACAGATCGTATTGAATTATATAATCGATATGTAATATTTCCTTCAAATGAGATCGGCTCTTGTGAAGTGCAATAAAACTATTTCTATTGATATGTTATGAAAAAACGCTCATTTCTTTAACAAAATTGCAACATTTGTAAAACAGAAACTGTTATTCAAAAAAAAGAAAACACGTTTGCATGAATAGCAAGGGCAGTTAATTAATAACTACATTTTTTTCATTACAGAGCAGTTAGGTACACAATGTTTTTTTTGAAAAAATCTCCTCTTTTTGAACCTTTATTCAAACTAAAAAAAATCAAGTAGATTTTGAGATATTTTCAAAAACCCACACGTCCTTTTTTTGGAGAGGCCCTTAAATTGTCTTTCAAAAAATATTTACATGCCATTCCGAATCGAAATACACCTCAGTGATAATTTTTGGAGAGATTGAAAAAGTTTTGAGAATTTTTTTAGTATATTAAAAACAAATGATTAGTTTTAAATAATTTATGTATAATAGTTTTATATAATTAGTAACAGTAATTAATAAATGGATGCGTTAGGTCGCTAAGAAATCAAACAAAAATGCGCATTCATTCCTAGCACGGGCTAGGAATGAATGAATAACCACGAGGTTAGCAATGATAGAGTGAGATAGATTATAAGTTTTATGAAGCAGAGGAAAGACCACGGACCACCTCCCATGTATTGAACCAAAAAGTTCAAGTATTCATCCTGAGAGATGTTTATCACAGAAATGTGGTAACTTTATTGAATAAATGAACGAAGTAAAGGTTTTTCATTACATATTGCATACCAATAGATCTTTCTATTGGTATGCAATAAGTATGTTATGGAAGTTCTTCCATTTACTTATTAAATTCTTGAGTTTATCCTTTTGAATAAACTCAAGAATTTACTAGGAAGAACTCAATCCCTTTTTTTATTTATATTACACAACCTTCCGCATTGCCACTTGCCTTCGGCTGGGTACACCTTGTGTATCCCCGCATCATTGCACCTGTGGAGTAGCCGTCGATAATCTGGGACACCATGGCCTTTCTTGTAGCAGAAGCGCAGGTCGTATACCTCGGCACGCTATTCTAAACGACATAATTCGTAGGGCTCTTTCCACCGCAGGTCTTCCGGCCGTATTCGAACCAAATGGTTTAGCACGAAGCGATGGAAAGAGACCGGACGGCATGTTGTTGCTACCGTGGAAGATGGGAAGGCCTTTGGTGTGGGACGCTACATGCGTTGACACCTTAGCACCTTCACACCTTCCAAGCACATCCGGATGTGCCGGCGCTGCTGCTGCATCGGCTGAAGGCTTTAAACGGCGTAAATATGCTAACCTAGCAGGTGACTACATATTTGAGCCGTTTGGGGTTGAGACACTGGGGTCATGGGGTCCGAGTGCTCGCCGCCTTTATAAAGACATTGCTAAACGCCTAATCGATGCTTCTCAGGACCAGAAGGCTGGCTATTTTCTGGCCCAAAGAATAAGTATCGCCATCCAACGTGGCAACACAGCCAGCATTCTGGGAACCTTCCCAGTCGGCAACGACGCGGAGGATTTTTTAAACGATATTTTGTAATGTAAATATTTTTAGTCTATAATTATGTTTATTTTGTATATTGTAATTCTTATTGTAAATAAATATATAAAAAACAAACTTAATTTTGCGGTTCGATCCCAAGATCCGATTACTGACCCAACCGCAAATAATAAGTTTGTCGTAGGTTACGTCACCCGCAGTGGAGTTCACTAAGGGGCGCTGCACACGGCAAAGATACTATAATATTTTATCTTAAGATACAATATCGCTCAACAGTTACACATAATAAATCATTAATGACTACACTATGGTTACAGATTGCATTCTTGACAGACCGTAGACTTCGGGAGCTTTGATTAGAAAATTTATTTTTCAATTTTCTTTATTACTCTTTAATTTTTCATCCAATCCAAAAAATATAATTCACATGTTATTCGTTGTAAGCAAGGAGTGTGTGTGTAAAGTTTCATGAAAATCGGTTGATAAATACAGCCGCAAACATGATCTGACAGAACCCGTAGATGTAGATATGTGTACAGACGAAAGAAATTCTCCCCAGTCTACAAGTTGAAACGGAGACTTCGATCGCTTCGCTCCCTCAGTCAATAAAAATGTATCAATACTTTTTTTCCTACGAGTCACCGTTTCTGAGATATCTATATAATATACAAATGGGGAATGTAATTTTTGGCCCCCCATTTAGGTCTCGAGAACTGCTTATGCTACAATGATGGTTGACCCCTCTATGGATAACCCTCAATCTGGAGGCAAGCCAAAAAATAGAAAATTTGACCTAGCCCTAAGGGGTCCAAAGATATAATCCAAAACCTATGAATTATGTAACTTGAGAACGGCTTATGCTACAATACGAAATCTTGGCCTCCGCCAAGACACCATACTCGTAACGATTCAAAAAGTTGTAAAACGCGCTAAGTACACTACCTCATAGGTGGCGTGGAAACGTGTGCATATTATGACGATAACAACCTTTACAACTTTTTGAATCGTTATATCTCAGAAACGGTGGCTCGTAGGAAAAAAAGTATAGACACATTTTTATAGATAATTCTAGATAATTATAGATAATTCTAGATAATTCTAGATCTTCAATTTTTGTCTAGGGTACTTTTATGATAAAACTTACCGTTTTGCTGAAAATTGCGAAAAACTCTTTCTTTTTACCTTTGACCTCCAATAATTTTTTTCCATACACGGGAATGATGGGGAACTTTTAAATTTTATTTATAATTATATTTTGAACAATTTTACTGATTTTCAGTTTGTTGGGATTTTATGCACCTTCGAATGTCTATACCGAGGGTTCCAAAATGCAACGAGACTGAGAAGAGCCCTCAAGAAACTCAGCTCGGCTTTTTTCAAAATATTTCATCTTAAATCTAATACATAGTTATTTAGAAAGGAGCAATTCGTTACGTTGTTACAACCAGGCCGCCTTGTCATCTAAGAAATCATTAATACTATAATAAGCTTAATGGCACAATTTACTTTTTATTTGTTTTTTAAATTTATTGACAGATAAATTTGCTATTTCGGTTGGCAATGTATTGTACATTCGAATAAAGTTCCCCGCAAAAGAATTACTCACTTTATGAAGCCTAAATTTAGGAACAGCCAGTTTATCCTTATTTCTTAAGTTTGGATTATGATTATCACTATTTTTCACAAATTTACTTTTGTTCTTGTGGGTATACAATAAAATTTCATAAATATACTGTGAATACACTGTAAGGATGTTAATATGCTTAAACTTATCTCTTAATGACTCCCGAGGCCCCATTCCATAGATAGTCCGGATAGCCCTCTTCTGCAACACAAAGATGCATTCAATATCGGCAGCGTTACCCCACAGTAGTATGCCATATGTCATGATACTGTGGAAGTAGCTGAAGTAGACAAGACGCGCCGTTTTAATGTCTGTAAGTTGTCGGATGTTTTTGACAGCATAGGCTGCTGAACTAAGCCTGGCCGAAATTTTCCCGATATGAGGCCCCCATTGCAATTTGGAGTCTAACGTTATGCCCAGAAAGACAGTGTCATCGACCAATTCTATTATATCATCCCTAACCTTAACACTGGTTTTAACAAGTCTTACATTAGGTAAGGTGAATCTTACACATTTAGTTTTATTTTCATTTAATAATAAATTATTAGCACAAAACCAGTGGACTATCCTAGAGAGGGCAATGTTTACATCGTCAAGTTCGCGCTGTCCACGTTTAACTTTAAATATTAAAGAAGTGTCATCAGCAAACAAAACTACCTCGTGGTCGTCTCTTATGAGGTGAGGGAGATCATTAATATATACTAGAAAAAGAAAAGGTCCCAAAATTGAACCCTGCGGTACCCCCATTGCTACAGGAGAACCAGGTGACTGTTTACCATTGATCACTACTTTCTGGACCCTATCACTTAAGTAAGAATTGACGAAATTCGAGGCCGTCCCCCGGATTCCGTAATGATCAAGTTTCTTAATTAAAGTCTGGTGCTGAACGCAATCGAAGGCCTTAGATAAGTCGCAGAATACACCATAAGCATCATATGACTCATCCCAGGCCCTGTATATACACTCTAATAATTTAATTCCGGCATCAGTGGTGGACCGACCACGAGTGAAACCGAATTGTTTTGTATGTAATAGTTTATTAACGTTAAAGTGATTTTGCATTTGATTAAGCATAATTTTTTCAAAAATTTTACTAAATGTAGGTAGTACAGAAATGGGACGGAAATTGGACGGATCTGAAGTACTACCCGATTTAAACAGGGGAATTAATTTACTAGATTTCATTAAATCAGGGAACACACCACTATCAACACAATTATTAAATATTAATACTAGTTCAGGAGCAACCATTTCAATAAAAGAATTTACTAAATACACAGAGATGCTCCAGAGGTCAGCTATTTTCTTGATATTTAAAGATTTAAAAGTTTTTAAGATAGTGTTTATGTTAACTTTACTGAATTTAAATATAACGTTACAACAAGGAACGTTTGCTTTTAACAAAGATTCTGCAATGAGGGTTGAAGAGCCTAGGGTTTTTGTCAAATCTACAGGAATTCGGGCGAAAAAATTTTCAAATTCGTTAGCGACCTCGAAGTCTGATGTAGTTATTTTACCATTTATATTAAGTTTAAAATGATTATCATTTAATTTTTGTTGACCTCTTTCCGCGTTTATAATTTTCCAAGTAGATTTAACTTTGTCTGCACTATTGAGAATTTTATCACTTATATATTTTGATTTAGCTGCTAAACAATCTGCTTTAAACTTTTTTGAATAAGTTTTAACATAATCTAGAAATTCAACTGATCTATTAAGCTGTCTTTCTGAGTATAGTTCATAAAGTTTTTGTCTACTTTTGTGTATACCCTCAGTGGCCCATTCACTGAAAGTAGGACTATCACTAATCATGACCTCCTTAGACTTGAATATGGAGTTGAACTCGTTGTAAAAAGAATCAAAAAATAATTTATACATTACATTTGGATCTAAGCCAGTGTCTAAGAATGGAATTTTATTGCAAAGTCCAACCCTCATTCGTTCCAAGCGGTCACCAGTTATTGGTCTACATAATATTTTACGTTTTATAACTTTTTCTTTAGTGATTTTAAAAGATGCTATTTGCCCACAATGGTCTGAATCTAGCTTTTTTATAATACTTTTACTTTCTGGCAACATATCGCTGTATATATTATCCAGGCAAGTGGCTATTGTATTACAATATCTAGTAGGCTCCAAAAATAAGTTTGTAAGATTGTGTGATTTAAATAAATTTAAAATATTATAACTCATAGGCGTATTAACAAGTAAATCGACATTAAAATCACCACATACTATTAGGTACTTATTAGTTTTTCCAAGTTTACATAGAACTTTGTCAATAAGTTCCTCAAATTCGCAAAAGGGTGAGGTTCCAGGTTTATACACGCATACTACTATGAATTGCTCCATTTCCACGCACGACAGTTCGACTTTACCCTCTAGAGAAAGAGACACAATATCTTTCCGTTCTTTAAATTTAAGTTGTTTATTTAATAAAATCAAAGATCCCCCCGTACTGTGGTCACCCTGCAGAATGCACTACCAACCCGGTGATTACTGAAATTGAACATGAGCTCATACGACTTACGCATATGTTCTGTAATACAAAAAATATCAATATTGTCTGAATTCATTAACAGTTCCAACTCTAACTCTTTGCCATGTGTTAAACAACCAATATTTTGATGCCCTATGTTGATATAATTTACATTTTTTGATTTGGTTTGATTTGGAGGGCATTTTTTAACATAATTAATATTTGTAACTAAATTTAATTCAATTAATTGACTATGTCTGCTAAAGGGTAATATTACCTCTGTTGTCGTAGAACTTAATTTAAATTACTTGGAATAGATTCCAAAGTCTTAACACTAAATCTACATTGCTCAATAAAAGCAGTTTTGTCAGCCAAGTTCTTGGCTGAAGTGTAAAAATAATTGAATAGCAAACTTGCTATTTGTCTCTTATAATGCTTTGGTAGAAAATACCTACCTTTGTTTACATAAACAATATGTTTGTTATTGTTAAAGTTACTGTCAGAAGTTGACAAATTGTATTTATATACAGTTCTCTTAAAAACAGAATTAAAGTCAATTACATGGAATTTATTATTATATTGGCTAGTTAAATTGAGTTGTAAATTTATCTTATATCTAAGAGAATTTTCCACGTCTGGCACACCTTTTATGTATGGTAATGTAAACATTACTACATGTTCAACATTTAAGTTTTGCATTTTGTCAAAGTATAGGGATAGTTCATTTTTGTTAATTTTACCCCTGTTTGAGCAGAAAATAATTATTTTACTGTTTGAGTCAAAATTATATTCTAATATCTTTTGCATAATTTCATTTAAAGATGCACCTGGATAACAGTTATTAATAATTGAATAACAATTTGAATTAAATTGTTGTATCAGAAAAGAACTAAAATCAGTTCCAATATCATCACTAAATAAAACTAGTTTAGTATATCCAGTATGACTATTACTTTTTACACTGTCACACAATTCATACACTAATGAAGTAGAAGGTGAGCAAGTTGTAAGGGAAGCCTGGTTCTCCAATGATTGAGAAGGACTTGTGCAATTGATATTGCATGAGTGGTTATTTATGAAGGTATTAAGGCGCTCAGTATTATAATTAGATGTTTTGAGTACCTTATCTATACTTGATGAACACTTATTAAAGTCTTTTAGAGACCATTCATATTTCTTAGTTACATACTCTAATTCAAATTGCAAATTTTTTATTTGTGACTCTAAGCGTTGTGTGTCAGTGTAATATTTTAAATGACTTTGTTTAAGTTCTAACATAGATAATTTAGCTTGTTCTCTTAATTTTAAACTAGAGTTAACATTTTTACACTTTTTGATTAAGATTCTATGATATTTTAATTGTTTCTTTGATTTTAAAATGAATTTCTTTATTTTTAGGTATTTTTTTAGTTTATTCCTGCTGCAAAAATAAACTGGCTTGTCCAGTTGGTATGAACTGTCATTGGTAAGATCTATAGTAGACAAGTCCAGGTTTGGAACTGTTGCAGAAGGAACAAACTGCGGAGTACCACTCATTAGCTCGTTATAAAGGTTATCCGTTTGTTGGACTACGACTTGCTTGGCAGCTGACTCCAAGTGTAAGATGTGCCCCTGGGCATCCCGTAGCTCCTGTTCCAGCAAGGTAGTCCTCCTCAAGGTCCCCTCATACTCGTCACTGCACTCTTGAAACCTATCTACTATTGATTGAAGGTGGTTCCGCTGCATTACAATTTCATCATAACTAATATGAAGCCTAGCTAGTTCAGATTTTAGTTTTTTACTATCGTCTAAAGCACCTATCAACAAGTTTTCATTTTCTTCTCTTTCTTTTTCTAATTGTAAACAGAGCTCTGTTTTAGATTTAAGTTCCTGCAACACCAGCTGAAGTTTGGGCTCCTCCTGCCGGGATAAGGCTCTACGGCTACGGGTATTCATATTCTCGACAAATAAGTGCAATTAAACGCAATTTAGAAAATACAAGTAGGTAGTTCGAGGTTATGTTAGGTACCGGTAAATTAAAATCAAAACTTTTCTGTACTTACGAAAATAGATCGCCTGTTTTCAATGTTGAGTATATGAATAAACACGTATAATAAAATAATTTTACCTATTATAGGAGAAACATTATGTATTTACGTGAAATAACATTGAACAATACGGTCAGCTGATTCGTCACTTTTTAGCTTATTTTTACACTAATATACACAAAATTCTTTGAAATGATTATTTTTGCACTACTATTGTGATGATATTGGAGTTATCTGATGTAATTTGTATTTATTTCACTAATAAATTTATAGGAGCTAAAATTTTACGACTGTTCAATAGTGTTGCCAGACGCAGGAAAACAACTAGAGATATAACTAACTAGTCAGATATGAACCGACCCTAACACAGTATAACATATTTTATGCAAATCAAATTTGTTCTATAATAATTATTTGCGAAGCTAGATGTTATTACGGGCGACGATGGAAACTTATTATGGGCGACGACGGAAACTTATTACGGGCGACGACGGAAACTTATTACGGCCGACGACGGAAACTAATTACTATTTATTATTAATTTGAAAAGATATTGAGTTTATTGTGAAAGGGAGTGATTTGATAACACATATGAAAAAATACAACTACTTGAAACTAACTGAATATGTACATTAATTAAGATTTAAGTAATAATTAAAACCTGCATGAATTTAAAACGAAATTGAAAAACATCCTTATGCAAAAGGCTTATTATAATAGTGTTATAGACTATTTAGATGATAAATGTATTATGCAGACATAGAATCTCAACACAATAATGAAATTATTATGAACTAGCGGACTTAAGCGGTTTCGCCTCGCTTTATACAAGTTTTTTTTTAAGTATTAATCGCGTAAAAGACCCTCTTGTCTCAAGTGTATAAAGAGTTATTGATTATTGACCCACTCGGAATACAGAGATATAATAATGTGTAACACGCCTGTCCTGGCTGTTGTAATTTTGATTTGAAGTATAGAGTGGTATTGGATTTTCTATATTGCTCTAACTGCAATAGAATTGCCCCTATTACGTGGGACTAACAAAAGGACTGGCAAAGCGTGGGTGTTTAACGCATTTCTGGCTACCCCTACGGGGTTATTGGCGTGATGTACCTATGTCAGTTTGTCATGTCTGTCACTTGACATGTAGTCCATTGAAATGTTACAATTTAAGGACCGAATATTGCATTTTTTAGAGGACATGTGTGGGGTCAATAGAAGCTTAACCTCAAGTTTGTGGGGTCGCTACCCATGTCCCACAACCGCCATCTTGGAAAAAGGGGCCATATATTGTGCGAAACCGGTCAGAATTTTAAATAATAATGAAAATTGTGGAATGTATTAGTGAGTTTATTCAGAATGTATTATTATGTCCACCAAGTGCCGACAATCGAAAGCATAAATTATACAGCATGAATGATACTAGGTGTGAGTGCTTAACCATTTTCTCACTTTTTTGCATATAACTTCTTTAATTTTTAATTTAGGGCAAAAGGTATAAACATATTTGTAGGAAAAACAATTTGCTACAAATTATGACTTTACACATTTTCGTAAGACGCATAGTTTAAGAGATATCGCAAAAAAAGTGTTTACACCCCTTTTTCCAAAATGGTGGCCGGGGGAGAAGGGTGGCGACCCCACAAACTTGAGGTTAAGCTTCTATTGACACCCACACATGTCCCAAAAATATAATTGCGTCCTCTAAAAAATGCAAAGCTCATGTAACATTTCAATGGACTAATGTTTTTTGTGCCAATTTTGGTCACCCATCTTAGTTGAAACCGCCACCGGCGTTGCTTAACTCGCGTTTATGTGTAATTCTGTAAATCGATATAACTGTTTTATTTAAAAACCGATTCGAATGAAACAAACACTAAATGTTAAGTAGAGTAAACCGCACCAGGGACGCCCGGCAACGGACGTTAGAGTGGCCGCGGCCTGGGGCCGCGGAATTAAAAAAAAAAAAAAAAAAAAAAAAAGAAAAAAAAGTAGAGTAAACCGCAACACGTTGTAAAAACCGCATTCAAATCGGTTTGGCCGTTTCTGAGATTAGCGTGTTCAAACATACAGACAAACGGACAAACAGACAAAAATTCTAAAAACCATTGTATGGGGTTCTATTGCGTTCATAAAGCTTCCCTGTATCAGATTTTCTTATATCTTCCTTGTACAGACAGTGAACAGTTACAATTCTATTAAATGTATTGATTGATTATGAAAATAATGGTATGGTAAATTGCTCAACTATATATAGAATGGTTTTGGTGGGATTTCACTTCTTTTTGTAGAAACGTATATTATTTATTAGATTATTAATTTTGATTTATTTTATTTGATTTTCTTATTTGACACAGTTTTTTTATTTTTAGGAGTATTTTTTTTATTATTACAAATCTTTCTTTTGTTTTTTTCCGGTTCTGATTCTTGTACAGTAGCAACAGTTTTTCGTATTGTCCATTTGCGTTCATTATTTATTCTTTTAGACGGTTTAGATGGTTTAATTTCTGAATGATCGGCGCGGTATTTACGCCTAAGCCGGTTGTATTCGGTGATCGCTGAAGCTTGAGCTTTTATACTCCTGAAGTCATTTATGAGGTGCACCCCATGAAGATTGGTTACTCGTGAAAGCGCCACATGGGCTTGGCCACAAGAGAATATGGAGGTGCCAATATCCATGGGGGCATTTTTTAGACTTAGACCTTGGCGTTTAGAGTTTAGAGTTTTCCTTTAATTTTATTTATATGCGTATTAAAAGCAGAAGGGGAGGCATTCGCCCAGCAGTGGGACGCTATAGGCTAGATTAAATTAGAAGATGTGTCCCACTCCCTGGATTTTTGCAATGACAGTCGATTTTTTTATGTACCTACCAATAGTAGAAGTGGGCATGCTTCAGACCTTCGATTTTGGCCGAAGTTCAAAGTGGCCCACCAAGTTGAATATTTTTTGTAAAGGCGGTATGTCGATCTCTAATAGTTTGGTTGGGCTCTTGTGTTTTCTAATCAGGGTCACCAGGTACTCCAGATCTTCGATTATCCTAGTTTTTATAGTTTTCCCTTTATGTGGCCATTAAACCCTGACTATGTACCAAATTTCAGCTCTCTGAGTTTATGGGAAGTACTAGTTCTATTCTGATGATCATGAGTGAGTGAGTGAGTGAGTGAGTGTCATAATGCGTAACTTTGCTTTCGACTTGAAATTTTGGTTTTAAGTATGTGATTATAGCTTACTGGATGACGAAAATTTCTGCGTTCTGGTCTTATCCAGAGGTTCTCAAATAGGGGCCTGAAAATGCAGCGAAATGGTTCAAGTAAAGGATTGTACGGCAGTGTTTGCTTCGCGCTCGACTTGGCGGGGGCACTGCCGTGCCCCCCGATTAAAGTACTAACAGACGCTCCAATTTGGTCGGACCCGACCACCCGACCGCAACCAAATCGGAATGTGTGTAGGGCGGTCGGCCCGACATAATTATTATTAATACTGGTCGGACGTGGTCGGTTCGCTGGCGCATCCGACAAGCCGACCGTCCAACCAAATTGGTACGTCTGGAACGTTCGTTCCGACCGAATGCAGCTCAGTCGCATTCGCGACACAGCCGACAGAGGACGTCAAAATGAACGACGCGGAGAATGCGATAACAGAGCGCGAAATAATAGTGAACATTTTGGAATTACGAATATATAAAGACTTTCCTTGTCTGTGGGACTTAACCCACAAGGACTATTGTAATAAGGGCATAAGAAATCAAGCATACTTAATTCCTTAAATAAAATTTTGCCCATTCTTTAGGTATTCTTTCTTTTTGTCTTTTGGGGCACTAATGTAGCTGCCACAACTATAGCGGCTATCGCTTGCTTTGAAAGAGCAGGTGGCATGACGTCCGTACACTACTACAGAGCAAAGGCAACTGACGGTTGGCTGGCCGACCGTCGGAACGTCTGTAGTAATATTGGATTGGTTGCTCCGTCAGCCGCGATTTGGTCGGAACCGACCAAATCGGAGCGTCTGTTAACGGTTTTACCCATGTTCGCAAATAAATGATTTTGAATTATAATATGCATAGGTATTTTACTTCAGGACAAATATTGGGCAGACTAGACAACTTAAGACATTGATTTATGCTTTATGTATATAATTTTAAATGGTGTTAACCGAGCATGGCTTTAGGCGTCGCTACGTACGCTTGGGTGGGCTAGGTATTCGTAGAGTTACAAATGTCATGATGTCAGTCTGTCAACATTTCTGTCGTCGGTCCATAGCACCGAAGAATGTTGTCAAATACACTGATTAAATCTGAAATGCGATGCAAAACCGATACCATAAATGCCTGGTAAGACGCCTGTCTTGCCACAACACTGACCTGCCCACAAAGATTATGAGATTAGGATGCGCCGCTCTGTAAATTGGGAATTAACTTTACTTAGCATACTACTTACTAGAGAGTTCGTTGGGAAATCATTTACTCGGAACATTACCAGTCGGCGACGAGACGGAGGAATTCTTTGAGGCATGTTAGGGCTCGTTTAAGGAGACGCGGGGCGTCGAGCTTCACGTGTGGCGTGGCTTGGCACGGCACGTCGAGCGATTTAACCGTTTATAGTGAGGCGGCGCGTGAAGCGGCCCGCGTCGCGTCACGCGCAAACTCAAACATATAGAAATGCAGGAGCTCGTTTAAGGAAACGCGGGGCGTCGAGCGACGCGATCGGTGTGGCTTCGCACGACGCTGCGCCCGCCGCGTGAGACGCAGCTTTGTATGCGGTGTCGTTCAGTGCGACACCCGGTGCGACTCTCGCAGCTTATTGCCGTCCTTCCAGTCTTGTTCGACTAGTTACAAAGAGCAAACGTGTGTATTGTTTGTAATCATGGACGACATCATTGATATATTGCTTAAAGATAATTATAACCTAAAAAGTATTTTATTTACCGCTAGAGCGGAAAATAAATTTATTCATAAAATTTTGAAAATAAACATCTAGCGAGAAATGCAGATATTAACTTGTCCGCTGTTTATCCAGCAGGATTAGTAGATAGCGCTGTAATGTTTTTTTCCTGAGCGCAATGCTAAGTTTCCGTCCCTGAAACTGGCGCCGACGACGCCGACATTCCCACTGCATACCCCGCACCTCTCCTGAGCCTTCCTTGCCGCGTCCATTGCGGCGTCACCCGCCGCTTCACCCGCCGCGTTCTCCCATTGCGAAACTCACTGGTTTACCCGCCGCGTGCTCCGCGGCGTCGCCTGTCGCTACATTTGCCGCGTCCGACGCGGCGACGCTCGTCGCTTGGGCAGCTACAACTCAAACAAACTCTTGCAAAGACGCTTCTCCTTGAACGCTCCAAACATTGCCGTATGTTTGTGTTTCAGGCGGCCCGCCTCGCGGACCGCACCGCACGACGCGCCGCGTCTCCTTAAACGAGCCCTTAGAATTTAGATACGAGTATAATCTTAGTAGGTATAATTAGAATAGGTAATATACATATAGTTAGTTTCAATTGTACCAAGTGAACCAAGGAAGTATTTCTAATAATTTGTACGGTCAGTGTCATACATTTTTTTACACTGTATTCATTAAGTTTTTAATAATAAAAAAATAAATTACTTACACACGTAAAAATCAGAACTAGACCCTACATTCTATACCAATGAATATTATAAGGATTCGGTTCTGTGAACCGTAGACTTCGGGAGCGGCTTTGTTTATTGTTATTGTATTTATTTGCATGACTTTTGATTTTATTTATATAGCTTGCTATGGTTACGCATTGCATTCTTGACAGACCGTAGACTTCAGGAGCTTTGTTTAGACAATTTATTTTTCAATTTTCTTTATTACTCTTTAATTTTTCATCCAATCCTAAAAATATCATTCGTATGTTATTCATTGTAAGCAACGAGTGTGTGTGTAATGTTTCATGAAAATCGGTTGATAAATACGGCCGCAAACATGATCTGACAGAACCCGTAGATGTAGAGATGTAGAGATGTAGAGGTACAGATGAAAAAAAATCTCCCTAGTCTGCAAGTTGAAAAGGAGACTTCGGTCGCTTCGCTCCCTCAGTCAAAGAGGTTAAATTTAATTTTTAATTGTAACAAAGGAAAAATTATGATCATTGTAAAATTAATTTATGAATGACGTGAATTTTTGAACCTGTTTTTTGCTAATTATTAAACATTTTAAACCTTCAGGTACGTAAGTACTATTCCCTATTCTGTGCTTCAGGGTATTGTTTTGAAATGAAACAAATACATCTCTATTTTTACATTAAATACTACTTTCTGATATGAGTGACAAAGCGATAAGGGTCGGGGCAAAATTGTTGCTCTTCTAGAAGAAGTTTTTTCGCAAACCTACGTGTCTCAGCGGCTAAATGTGAGTCGTTCAGCTGTCACGGTCAAGTCACGGTTCAATCCATATTATAGTTATACATATTATAGTTATACTCAAGTCACGGTTCAATCCATATTATAGTTATACCAGGAGCCAGCAACTGCCAGAGTTACGTCATTTTGTAAAGGCAGAAACTTTTTCAGAGCATGTCCCTAAGGCCGATACCTCACCGAGACGCCATGGCGACGTCGCCAGTCGGTCGCCAACTAGTTCTCATTGAGATATATGACGGCCAACTCACTTGGCGACCGACTGGCAACGTCGCCAGTCGGTCGCCAAGTGTCATATATCTCAATGAGAACTAGTTGGCGACGTCGCTGGCCACGTCGCCATGGCGTCTCGGTGAGGTATCGGCCTAATGCACGGATATCAGCATTTTATACTAAACATTTACATTTTAAACTACCTAAGCTATTAATTTGTGTTAAGTACTTACGTAATTAACATTAATAATTCTTAGCCGTCATATATCTCAATGAGAACTAGTTGGCGACCGACTGGCGACGTCGCCATGGCGTCTCGGTGAGGTATCGGCCTAAGGCTGCCCGCACTGGATGACATACGAAACGACGTACGGGCGGTGCGCGCTAATCAAGCACTGGCCGCGAAGCTTAATCGATGTAGTGTTGTGCTGTAGAACGTTTGTTTTTTTCTATTTTATTTATTTACTAGTACGGTGGTTTACTTATTTACTTGTAACCTATGGCGCTCTTGCGCCATAGGTTTTGGCCTATAACTTTTGACCCCTTAGGGCTAGGTCAAATTTTCGATTTTTTGGCTTGACTCCAGATCGAGGGCTATCCATAGAGGGGTCAACCATCATTGGAGCATAAGCAGTTCTCGAGAGCTAAGGGGGGACAAAAATTACATTCCCCATTTCTAGATATAGATACCTACTTTTTGTACATCGAAGAAAACGGAATTATTTTCTCCACTTACATGCTGCGCTGTAAGCTTTTCGATAAAAAGTATGTTCATAATTACAAAGAGGAACGTCACTACGGTCAACTTTGACTTGCTACCGTGTAAAAAATCTATTAAAGGTATGTAGCATGGTATTTTTATTTTTTTTAGTTCCGCGGCCTAGGGCCGCCGCCGCTCTAACGTCCGTTGCCGGGCGTCTCTGGTTACAAGCAGAACTATTTCCAGTGGCGCCCGGTGGTGTAGCATGGTCTTGGTACACATTGTATACTATGTCAATCCTTTTTTTTTTTCATTAATTTCTACTACATACATAAAATAATTTACATAAAACCCTACACACACGCGACGAATGGTGATAGAAATAGCACGGGAAATGACGAGGGACATCGTTTGACCATGTTACTCGGCATGTTGCTCTCCTTGCCACACGCCTCACCGCCCGGAGAGTTAAGTATATAATAATAATAATATAATAACTAGGCCGCCACCCTGCTTCGCGGCAGCATATTAGAGCGCAGCAAGCATCACATATCTTTGTGTAAATTTTTTTTTTTTCAAAAACAATTTTTGAGGGCCAAAATTGAAAATTCGGGCTCCGTTAGAATGATGTCAGTTAAATCTAAAATGTTTAATTTGATATATAAATTGTTGAAATCGGTAAAGTATTGACAGAGATCTCGCATAAGAAAATGATCATTTCTCATTTTATTTTTTGCTTGTACCTCTGTTGGTGCGCATGGAAAGTCAGCCACCAGACCACATCCCAAAAGGATGTTAGGGACCCGAAAATAACGCGAGGTCTACTGTTCGCAGAACTACTAGTTTTAGATCTATACAAACAAACGGCCGCGCCGCCGCCGTTGAGATCATAGTGCTCAGGTTTCCTCTTATCTTATCACATACTAGTATTAAATTCTAATTAATATCGCGGATAGGGGAGTGTGAGGCCGCTAGGGTAATATTCACGACAACGCGAGGAGCATTGTATGGCTGCAGCATTATAATCATGCCCGAAGGGTAGTGTATTATACGCCCACAATCCATTGACAACACAATAATCAATAATGAGCAGAAACTTACTTTGCCTCCAACTGTTGGCTAATAATTTTTTTGACGCATTTCTGATATTGAGGTACTGTCTATAGTACGAGTATATAACACGTCACTGAGGGAACGAGCCTACTGCTGCTATTCGGGCACTTGTATGTTTATCAGAGCTTCGTCTATTCATTGGCAGGTGCGCCACTTGCAGGTGAGGTTGGATTAGGCCTTTAAGATCTTGGTGGGACCTCTACGCATTCTAAGTAGTAATTACCTAATAACTTATACTAATTTACACAAATTAGAAATGGATTTAAAAAAAATCATGTTATAATCTACGCATCTAAAATAGCTGAAAAGAAGAGAGAGACTAATATTGCGGTTCACTAAACTGTATCTGGGTCTCAATCACCGTCAGATTAGTTATTGGTTAGTACAGTCAGCATCAGATAGATGATTGATGTCTTTCACATAAATTTGACAGCTTTAAAAGCTTATTTATCTATCTGATGCTGACTGTATTGCAAGGCTCTCGGAGCAAACTAAACGTGTCTGCTAAGCAAGTCAAGCGTAGGAGGTGAAGGCGAAGGGAGATTAAGAGTACTCTCCCCCTGAGTAAGACCCCCTAATACTTCTGACATTCATGTTCTCGGCTGAGGAAGTCGGGATTTTTTTCGTGGTTGAAAGGAAAACGAACCGGACTACCCACTAAAACATATCAACGCTGTTTCTCCTTCGCCTTAACCTGGCACCCAGATAGGGAGAAACTGTTAATCGGCGGCGAACCGGGAGACATGCCCCCCTCCCCATAAACGACGCATTAGCGACGACCCCGAAACACAAGTGGTGTCGCTCTCCTCATGGCCTATAGTGAGCGGCGGGTTCGTCCGACCTACCGCCCACAGCCACTCTTCGTCCCGGCCGGAGCTATCGTCCTCGCTTCCGCCAGGGCACCTACCGCCATCACCTTCATCGACGAAACGACGGCGGCCCAACACTCCTCGCCGTCGGCCATGGCATATAATCACTACAAACGGTCTATGCCATGACCGAACGGACCACCTTCACTTTCCACTGTGCCCGCTGCTAGTCAGAGGGACACTTGGAGAGACGACAACTGTGACGCATCCCAGCATGTTGTTATGCCACTACTTTTGCTCGCTCACTCACTCCAAGGTCAAATGACTGAGCTGTGACCCCCTTAACTGTGTCAGGTATTGGCCGTAACAGTACATCTCCACTTTTTGTCTTAAAGGCCGCGGTCGCTCCTACGTCCATTGCCGAGCACCTCTGGTTTTAGTGGAGGAAGAGTTTTTAGTGGCGTCCGGCGGAGTATATCTCGCCTGGTTACATAATTATCTGTACAAGACAAATAGTTCGGTGCGGGCTCTGAGGAAGTGATAAGTGGCAGCAATGTGTTGCCAGACGTAGGACAATGTTTTATGTAACAGTAAGATTACAGCGACGCAAATCATCCTACCACCGATTACACACGATTCATGGTTCGATACACAGCATTAAAGTAAACCCACAACGAAAATCAGGTCACGATGGACTGTCAGCGAGAGGACGAATAACAGTCTATAAATTTTCCTTTAAATTTTCTATTGTTCACTGTTCTTCCGCAACAATGCTATTTTCAGAAAGTAAGCCGCTTTTCCATGGAATTTAGATTTAATTGTTGAAATACATTAACAATTTCCTTTAATAAAAACATAATAGGTACATTTATAATTCTAAATATCTTTATAGAACTATGTGTCCTACACTGTAATAGATGTATGTGGTTAAATCAAAAAGAGAAGATAAGTGCCTTAAAACCGTCTAACGGAAGTATCACGTAAATCGCATCATAAAATCTCGGCGTAATAACTGATCGATTTGAGAACCTCCTCCTGAAGTCAGTTCAAAACTAGGGGACGCCAGTGATCGAAATTCGATCATAATTGTAACAAACCTACTAAGAAGGTAACATATGAAGCGTTTGTCAAACATCTACGTTATTGACTTGTTTGATGAAAAATTGCCCTCCGTACCAGTAGCACTACTAAGAAGTACAACTAGTAGTACAAATGACACACCTTTGTATCTCTAGTACTACTACAAAAAATACATATCAATTCACGCGACTTTTGTATTCTAATTGAAACGTATTTTAACTGGTAATCATATCATACAAACTTGTATAAAAAAAAACATGTACGTATTTCTAACATAAAAATAAACAATATCCAAGGTAAGGGCATCTAATTCCGTGGTATTTTCACCAAATCTCGAAAGAACCTCAAAAATTAAGTATTCATTGTGCCTTTTTCTACATAAGTCTATTTGTATAAGAAGTGTAAGCTATCTTATTTTTGAAAAATCATATGTTAAATTAATAAAAAAATCAAAAAGTCAGAAGCTCCTAATTCCGTGGTAAAAATTATAATTCCGTGGTATTTGGATTCTAATTCCGTGTGTAAACATTATAAACGAAATGACGTGGAGAGAATAATACATGGTGTTCAAAAAATTAAATGTATTTATTTTAGCTTTGTATTTCAAATCAGTCTCTATCATTTATGTCTAACAAAATAGAATCACAATTGGCAAGCATATTTATTTGTATTAACAATATATAGAACATAATATTATTAAAAACAGATATAAAATATAATTAACAAAGTAATAATCGATATTGATATGTTTTTTGTATTCTTTGGTTTTATATTATTACAAGCGGACGCCCGCGGCTCCACAAGCGTGGAATAGTTTTTCATTTCCCAATTCCCGCGGGAACACATTCTCGGGATAGAAAGTAGCCTATGTATTATTCTGATATGTAAGCTATATTATTGTAAAGTTACATTAAAATCTATGTAGTAGTTTTTACGTGAAAGAGTAACTATGTATGTATGAATGTATGGAATAAATAAATAAAAAAAACACATTCATAAAAGACGCTAGTTGAAACATATTCCTTGTACATACATATTATTATCTTTTTTTTTGGAAAGTGTTGAAAGAACTGGTGGCATTTCTGTGAGGTGGTGGTCGTCAGAGGCGTCTCGTGACAATTATTTTATGGGTGTTCATAAAAATACCCGAAACAGTAGCTTATCCAAGTCTATACTTAGGTAAACTACCGTTTTAAATACCCACTAGCCGCCGCTGGTGGTAGTAATATCTTTACAATTTCCTAATAATACTAACACGTCGAGTAAAATAATGAACAGACTGTATATAACAGGTGTCAATACCACGGAATTGGGCCTCATGTAACCTAATTACCGTTGTAAATACCACGGAATTAGGTTTTATGATACAAAATCAAGTTTTCTAATTCCGAGGTATAAGATATAAAAGATTTTTTTAAATTATACATGTAAGTTAACGTTTAATTTCCATTTCAGACCCACGGTACCCCTGGCCATACCCCTGGTGGTACCGTAGGTCTTTTAAAGTTAAACGGTACCACCAAGTAAGTGACCCTAGTGATGTGTTGACCTACCTGTGACTAGGAGAATATGAGGTTCTAGTTTTGGAAAAAAATGTATTGTTTGATAACTGGTTATGAAACAATGAAAAAAATCCATATTCATAACCAGAACCTCCTATTCTGTTATGATCGCCTGGTACTTTTTCGGAATAATGAGTTCAAACATTCAATCGGTTTTCACTAAATTTAAAAGGGGCTCTTATGTTGTTATGTATTCCTGGTACATTTGAGGTTTGTATCTTTTATAATGGACAATCATTTTCATCTGTACTAGGGGTACCGTGGGTCTGAAGTGCACCTGTTGACACATTTAAATAAACTAAACGGATCGAGATTCAAATGAGATTTCGAGAGTGCTTGTGTAGTTCTGTAGTCCTAGTATTTTATTCAAGGTGCGTGTCATTTATAATAAAAGATGGCCTCACCATCAATGTGACTAACGAAATATGGGTACAATAAACAGCTCTGTCAACCTCATAAAAGCATAAAACAGAAGAATCCATAGGACATTTTTAAGCACGATCAAAGGTGAACTGTTTCTGAACAAAACTTCTTCGAACACATTTTGAATAAACCAAACTGAGCGAGATAAGAGTTGGCGAGTGCTCTTTTGTAGTTCTGTACTCCTACTACTTTTGTTGTTTGTGATGGAACTACTGGCTATATTATTATATTTCCGCTACAAGTAGCTATTCCCACTTGTTCCATGTATGGAACTAGTGCGTTGCAAAAGTTCCATGTGGAACTGGCTTCATGGAACTACTGGGAATAAACCCGTTGCAAGAGTTCCATGTGGAACTGGCTTCATGGAACTACTGGGAATTAACCAAAAAAACATGATTTTTAACTATGGATAGGTATGGATGGGTTCGATTCCCGCTTAGTGCAAATATTTATATGTGTAGGTTGTTGGGAGGTATTATTGGGACGTTTACAGTAGGTAACACAGTATGTGGATGAATGAATATTTATTGTTGACATGCATTCGCTTTTATAATAATGTATACAAGTACCTATAGTACTAGAATATTCCCGATGATACAAAACTGGTTTAGGTAGTCGTGGCTTAGACAACAGGAACAAGTTTAATATTAATTATATTATATATATAAAAATAATTTAATATTAATTATCTCTTACCTCGGCCGATAGGAATTGGGTGCCTCTGTCTGAATGGATATAAGCGGGCATACCGAATATCATAAATATGCTGTTAAGATGTTTGATGACGGTTTTGGCAATCATGTCGCTGCATGGGAAGGCAAAAGGGAATCGTGAATCCTCGTCAATGACGGTGAGAATGTACTTGTTTTTGGAGATTGATGGGAGCGGCCTTTGAAGTCAATACAAAAACGTTCGAAAGCAGATGTTGCCTTTATAAGCTTTGGAAGAGGAGTGGGATTGT
The DNA here is from genome assembly GCA_963556515.1 of Nudaria mundana. Lineage (NCBI taxonomy): Eukaryota > Metazoa > Arthropoda > Insecta > Lepidoptera > Erebidae > Nudaria > Nudaria mundana. Next base: position 9,737,245 of record OY748286.1, read on the forward strand.
TAAGGTATCTTGGTTTGATTTCAGCACACAAGCGGCAATTTCGAGTCATCGTTCTGACTTCATCGATGGAGTAGGGTAGATTCTTACTTTTGACCCAATGGTACATTCTTGTTACTCCTGGGTGGCACAGTAACGCGTGGAGCGATTCGAGTTTATTCATTGAATTCCTAATGCAAGCACATATTGTTGTTGCAAAGGGTATAGTTGGGTGCAAAGGGGCTCTACCAACATCTTTAGGGCCCCAGCGACCTCACCTGCTAGTGGCGCACCTGCTGATCAACGGACGAGGCTGGTTAATTTATGGTACCTATGGAGTGGCTTCGACCCCTACATGGGTACCAGGTGGTACAACAGTGTTGGTCCGGGAGGCTACCACCGTGCAGCTGTGCTAAAGCCCCCCAAGTAACCCAGCCCAGGCTGAGTTGCGTTAGGGGTTCAGCAGCTGCACCGCCGGGCCCGGGGCGATGTATGGTGCAGCAGGCATGGGACCAGTGGGGGCGAAACTGAGTCTAGTGTGGGTGGTGTGGGTCGATTCGCCGGCCAGGAAGACCCTTAGCAACGGCGTTGCCGCGGCCGCCCGCAACACAGTCATGGGGTCCGCCTGGGACCAACCACCCCAGGAGGCTGCCCCACATGTTGCGCATAATCCTGATGTGGGATCGCCGCTCCGGGTGGTAACCGGTGTGGGGTAGCGGCGGCCTTGCATCAGGGGGGTTTGGGAGCCCTTCCGTCCGGCGAGTCGGCTCCGACCTAACCACACGGTTCTAGACAAAGCTAGCCCCTGCGCTTTGTCACTTACTGCTGCACCAGATGTCGCCCTGTCTTCACGCTTCTTCGTCTTCAAAATCTACAATGGCAGTGCAACAAAACAAAAGTAAACGTTACACAGCGGCCCTAGGAAACCCCACGACTTCACTTTTCGAGGTGGAGTTCACTAACGTCCGTGGACTCCATGCGAACCTCGATGCCGTCCACCATCACCTTGAGACGGCACGGCCTGCTGTGATGTTCCTCACGGAGACACAAATACGCCGCCCTGACGACACGTCTTACCTGTGTTACCCCGGCTATGTCATCGAGGAACAATTTCGAGATAAAGCCGGGGTGTGCGTGTTCGTTAGGGCGGATGTTTGCTGCCGCCGGTTGCGCTGCCTAGAGAACCCCTCCAATTCTATCCTTTGGCTGCACGTAGACCATGGCTCTATGAGCCAGATCTATGTGTGCGTCTACCGTTCCCACACAGGGGATTCTGAGACAACAAAGCTCTTCCAGTACCTCAGCGAGACGGCTGATGAAGCGCAGGTGCGGTTCCCGAACGCTGACCTAGTATTTCTGGGGGACTTCAATGGCCATCACATTGAATGGCTGGGGTCCCTCAAGACTGATGATGCGGGTAGGGCCGCCAATGCGTTCGCTCTCTCCCACGGTCTGACCCAGATGGTATGCGGGATCACCCGGATACCAGACAGGTCAGATCACGCGCCCGCTCTGCTGGATTTACTGCTGACGAGTCGCCCAGCCCAGTACAGTGTTTCGGTAGGAGCCCCATTGGGTAGTTCCGACCACTGTGTTGTTCACGCTGGCATGAAGGTATCACCTCCTGCACGTGCTGTACAAATGTCACGACGACTATGGCACTACTCGTCAGCGGATTGGGACGGTCTACGCGATTACTATGCGTCCGTCCCCTGGAGCCAGCGCTGCTTTGTAGGAAAGGCTCCTTCGAATAGCGCTTCTGCGATTGCTGGCGAGATCAGTTTAGGGATGGAATATTACATCCCTTTCACTGATGTCGCCAGTATCCGCAGAGCCCGTCCCTGGTTCGGGCGAGATTGTGCCAAAGCTGTTCGACAAAAACAGTCGGCATATCGCGTCTGGATCAGGGCCCGGGCTGTGCGCGACCCAAACGTGGGCCACCTCAAAGCAGCGTACAACCGGGCCACAAAATCCAGCAAGAGGGCCTTTAAGAGAGCGGATGCCCAGCGCATCGCGCGGCTTGGTCAGGAGCTCACTTCCCATCCCACGGGCAGCCGTGGATACTGGCAACTGGCCAAGGCCGTGCAATCTAACTTCTGTCAGCCCTCGCTGCCACCGCTATGTTACCCAGATGGAACACTGGCTCACAAAGCCCAAGAGAAAGCGGATATGCTCGCAGACCTCTTTGCGGCTAATTCCCGGGTCGACGACCGTGGCCTGCAGCCCCCCGCCATCGCCAACTGTGGCTACACTATGCCTGACATTGTACTCAGGCAATGCGATGTACGGGCAGTGCTGCGATCACTCGACACGCGGAAAGCCAGTGGCCCTGACGGCATTCCGGCGGTGGTACTACGGAAATGCGCAGCTGAGTTGTCTCCTGTACTAACTCGTCTGTACCGCCTGTCTTACTCCACAGGAAGCGTGTCTGGAAAGAGGCGAACGTACAACCGATCCCCAAGAAAGGGGATCGGTCTGATCCGGGCAACTATCGACCCATAGCTGTCACCTCAGTCATCTGCAAGGTGTTTGAGCTCCTCATCAACAAGCAGCTCATGCGATATTTCGAAGATCACTCGCTACTAAATGATCGGCAATACGGCTTCAGGCCAAAACGATCAACGGGTGATCTTCTGGCATTCGTAACGCATATTATGTCTGGGGTGCGGCTATGAAAAGGCACGGCGAGTCCTTGGCGATTAGCCTGGACATCGCCAAAGCCTTCGATAGAGTCTGGCATGCTTCGCTCCTTTCCAAGCTTCCGGCATATGGTCTACCTCCTTAACTGTGCAGCTGGATGGCCAGCTTTCTGAACGAACGCCGAATGCGGGTCCTCTGCGATGGCCAGGCTTCTCGCTTTTTGCA